>JAZAYU010000057.1:2677960-2717471 GCA_038501625.1 Corbicula japonica
TTATCTCGCTTTTTTCAATTAGATTTGTTAAGTTTTCTACAGAAATGTTTGTGTATAAATTGATCCTCGGAATTAATTCCGACTTGAGAGGATGATAAACCTTGATGTTTAATAAACAACCTTTTTCTTCATCTTGTTGTTCTGTAGTTCAGTGTAATTTGGCCACAATATTGACAATGACAAATGAGGTGATGCATCTGTATCCTATGGACACATCTCTAGTTTGAATTATGCCCCGTTCAGTTGACATTCAGGGAGGCTTTGTTTTGTTAGTGTGGCGATTCCTGATATGCATATTTCATTTTTTAATATGAAATTTAATATGCGTTTAACTTTCAAAGCACTTACCCTATTAACTTAATACACGGAATATATACTACTCCAATTTTAATACGGGCCATTTTTATCCCCCAACGCGTAGGAATTGTCTTCGTGTGTGCGTGTGTGCATATTTCGTGTCCGGTCCATAACTTCTTAACTCCGGGAAGGAATATGAAACTGGTCAATACTTCACCCCATCAAGACGATGTGCAGAACCCATGTTCCAACCTGGCTAGGTCAAGGTCACCAGCGGTTTTTTAAAGACTTGAACCATGCACTTCCTGTCCTTTCATATTTTGAACCCCTGGAAGGAATTTCATGAAACAATGGTCAGTTCAACCCATCAAGACCCATATTTCAACCTGGCAGGCTCAAGGTCAAGGTCACAAGTGATATTAAAAAGTTTGAACCAAGTATTTTGTGTCCGCTCCGTAACTTCTAAACACCTGGAAGGAATTTCGTGAAACGTTTTATTTATCCCATCAGGACGATTTTCAGAACACATGTCCCAACCTGCCCAACTTATGGCCAAGGTTGCCAATGGGGTTTAAAGGTTTCAACCTGAATTTTGTTTCTGTTTTATACCTTAGAAACTCGAGAAAGGAATTTTATGAAAGTTGGATAAAATGTTTACCTTATTATGAAAATATGCAGAGCATAAGTTTCAACTGTGCTGGCCCAAGAACAAGGTCACAAGCGGAGATCAAAGGTTTCGGCAACATTAAGCGACTAGCCAAACAAGTGATTATCTATATAGAAAGATGTTTTATTCCACATTTGATAACATACAAATACAACATTTGAAGTAGGTCCTGACGACCCATGATCAAATAGTAACAAAAATACATGCACTATATCATATTTTACATGTCAATGGCGGCATGTTGAAAAAAAATGAAATATGCAGATCAGGAATGGCCACATCCAGCATACACAGCCTCCCCACACAGCCAAAAAGTAGAGAGGAAAAGAGAGCATGGTATTATAATAATCAGTTTCAAAATGGACGCCACAAACAAATAACGAAAGTGAGAACCAGAGGGGTAACCGCCTTGGAACGGTCAGTGGCAAAACAAAATGCCACTGGGGGTTTAAACCAGGTTCTAGGGTGCACCAACCTCACACTTGCCCCAACAGGTTCTCGTATTACAAAATAAGTACAAATTGTCTTGGTGAAATAACTTCAACCCATCCATCAGCTCAACAATGTTGCATGCAAAAGCATACAAACATATCAACATAAGAATTTAATAGCATTGCAAAGCCAAAGGGCGGGTACTCAATGACCTTACCGAGACCAGAGCACCTGGAGTAAAATCAGCAAGAACACGATGACAGGGATAAAAGAAACAAATCGAGCTTCTAGGTTCTTTTAAGAAAAGATTTCCCGATAAACCTTCATAAACGTTTAAACCCCTGCCACCGTCGTGCAACCAAAGAGGTAAGCAAAATGATTAACTGTAGATGGGTTAATCACCAGGCCTGCAGAGCGCTGTAAAATATCATGTTGGTAACCTTTCTTTTTCAATTTACAGATGGTTTTTACGAATAACCGGGAGAAATTAACATCGCCTTTTATCTTCTTAAGTTTATAAATTAAATCTCCATAAAAAACTGGCTGTGAAATTCCGTGTTGCAAAAGTGATTTTAAACTGCACCTGTATTTATGAATTAGATCTGGATATCGGCGATAAAACTTGCAAAAGGTTTTCCTTAATTTGTGATACCGATAACCTTGTTTTAAAACTTTTTCTGTAATGCAAAGATTACGTTCATTGAAATCATTAACATCGTTGCAAGCTCTTGAAAAGCGAACAAGTTGTGAGATATAAACCCCGTAAGATGTAGCACGAGGAACATCGACGTCTAAAAACGGAAATTTACTATATTAAAATTAAAATCATCTCTTTTATCATAAATTTTAGTAGTGACGTAACCATTTTCAATGGACAGATTTAAATCAAGGAAGTTTGCTTGCTTTTCTGTAGCGTTCGCTTTATTAAGCTGTAGTTTTTTTAGGATAAATCTTATTAACTAGTGATGGAAAATGGTTATTATCTATATTTAATAAATAATCAAGGTACCTCGAGGTGTTGTTAAAAGCTGTAATAATATCATCTTGATGTTCTATAGAAAGAGATAACATAAAATCTCTTTCATTACAGTATAAAAACAGATCAGCAACAAGGGGTGCACAATTAGTACCCATTGGAATGCCTATTACTTGTTTATAAATAGAGGTACCAAATCTCAAATAAATATTATCCAATAAAAATGTGAGCGCCTGGATAAGGTCTTGACAGGTCCATGAAGTATAATTATCATAAGAACCATCTGTAAAGAATGCCCTGTGTTCATTATAAGCGATAAATGTTTTATTTTCTCTAGCAAAAGTTTTTTCAATGAGACTGGTTAGCTTGTCTCTTATTAAATTATGAGGGAGAGAAGTATACAAGGTAGAACAATCATATGTAGACAAACAAAACGCCTGAAAATTATTTGATTTCAGTTTCTTCAAAACGTCATATGAATTTTTTATAGACCAAAATAAATTTTTGCCAGTAGTTTCAAAAACTTTTTCGCAATACCTAATTACATGTTCTTTTATAGCTGTAAGACAAGATGTTAAGAGCACGGATAACTTTGTTGTTGTACAAGAACTAGAGTTAGCGATAAATTTTGCTTTGTACGGTGTTTTGTGCATTTTAGGCAACCAATACATAGTAGGAACTTTGTCTTGTTTCGGCTCAACACTGATTCTAAATTTTGTAATTTGTAGAGTGTGTGCAGTAACAATATCACTCTCAGATGAAGAAGTCAGTGTATAAGCATTAGTGCTATTAAGCTCTTCAGTTTGAACATTTATGTAGTGTATACGTCACACTATAATTACATTATTTGAAGCCTTATCAGCAGGTGTTAAAACAAATTTGTTGTGAAAATCTTGAATACCCTTTTTCAAATGACGAAAGTTAAAACGAGGTCGATGTGGTAATAAAGCAATGTTTCTTTTATAGAAGGATATACGAGTATCAATTATTTTGAATATTTGTTTTTTCCAGTTTGAAAGAGCATTAGGCTCAGCATGTTCTCGTTTACACCATTTGTTGCAAAAAGAGTTTAAAGACTCTGCAACGACAGGTATTAAAGTCGATGTTTGATGGAATTCTATTTTGGACCTTTTGAAATTAAATTGCGGATTCTAAAGTCTTTGATAACATTTAGATCCCCTGTAACGATATGACCGGCAGGTTGATAGTAAAATTTTGAATAAGAACAGTCTCAAGATAATGGTGTGTTTTCAACAATCTGTAAATCTGAGGTAATTTTGTTATAATTAAAAATAGTGTTTCTAATAGGCTTGTTATATTTATAACAAACGATGGGTGTTTCAGTATTCTTGAAATAATTAGGGATTGCCAATTCAACAGTTTTATCTTTAAATATACTTGGAAGGTCAATAAAATCTATGCCTTTATTTAAAAATGAAATTTTAAGGAAATGTCTTTGGTGATCAGATTCCAAGTCAATGTGTGGTCTAAGAACATGCCGAGTGTAACACTGAGTTAGGCTAGCAACTTCATAAATTGGATGAGTTCTAATAACAATATCATCAGCTTCCTTATCCACTTTTTGTAAACTTGAAATAGAAAGAGAAGCTAAACGCGACAGCATAGCATGTCTACCAGAATGTTTTAAAATATTTTGAAGGTCATGAATAGAACAATGAGCACGTGATTTTCTTTTGATGTTACCATTAGTCCTTATTCCGTGTGACCTCGTTTTTCGTTTTCGTAATTCTAGCAAATCAAAAATGTCAAAATCAGGATTTTTTGAAATGTTGCCTTCTTGATAAATATTATCATTTAGTCCAAGTGGATAGGGTGTTTGGAGTTTTTGTATCCATTTTTGCTCCGACATAAGTCTTGCTCTAATTTTAAATGCTCTAGAAGCACTGTTATCAAATATAACTTTTTCAACAGGTTGAATATTAACATGTTTTAAAGTGTGGCCTGATCGTTTGAAATGTTTATATAAAAATGTATTGATTTTATGATTGTTTCTTATTTTAGAACAGTGCTGACTAAAACGTGTTTTCAAAGGGCGCCCAGTTTGTCCAACATATTGAATTCCACAATGTAAAGCATTTCAGGTTAAACATAAATAATATTGTCTGTTTGTCAGTTAATATCTGAATCGATGTTTACTGAAAACGTTCTACCATTGACTGTTGATTTATTATTATTGTTATTCCAATTATTGACAATATAAACTTTTTCTTTCATTAATAGGAACACTGACAGGTCGGAGCCATCTTCCCACTTCAATTTGTAATCGATAAGAAGCCACTCTGAGTTAACAAAAAAGTTACCAATTAAGTACAATCATTACCGGTGCATAGTTTACATAATCGTGTTTGTCATACAAATACGAAGCTGAATACTCCACAGGAAAATTTATCTCATATAGTCTTTTTTAAGTATTATAAACTTTTCCAAAAGAAATAATTACAAACATGGGTATAACCTACAGCTAAGGTTATTTAGCAACTACAACTACAGAAAGGAACAAACAAAAACAAACCAAAACTCGCATACACGCGAAACATCATTCGTTAACAGTGCGTGATGGTTGTGCTATTTGAGCTCTTTGTTTATGAATTTCAAAAGCATTATAAACGAATGAAGCTAAGTTTTTTTACTAATTTAGGATTGTCTGATGATAAATATTCAAATAATTTATACATGTTAGGCCTAGTGTAATAATAAGTAGGTATGAATCTCTTTCTAATGTTGTTGTATAAATTACATTCAAACAGAAAGTGAAATTCATCTTCCAATTTTTGACAATATAAACATTTTCTTTCATTAATAGGAACACTGACAGGTCGGTGCCATCTTCCCACTTCAATTTGTAATCGATAAGAAGCCACTCTGAGTCTTGTTAATGCGTACCTGTATTTTGGTATATTTATAATGTTCAAATATTGTTTAAAACCGAAAGTATTAAAGTTTCTGTAAAATATAGAGTCTACTAGAGTCTGTCAATCTTTCATTCCAATTTTGTATGAATGTGTCATTTAGACGTTGTTTGAGAATAGATAAGAACAAAACATGATCACCATCAGTTTGTGATAGCCATATTTCGTTGAAACCCAATTCGTACAAAGTGTTTCTTACCAGTGCAGCCCAATTAATTTTATTTGGTCTTGCCTCAATATCATTTAACATCATTTGGTAAACTGCCGATGTGTATTTTCTTTGAGAACTGTTTATTATTTATTCCAATAATTAATTATTTGAAAAAGACGTCGTGACTGATAGTTTACACTTCCTAACTATTCATATATGAAATCATTTTGGGTCGTTACCTTAACGTTAAGAATTGATTTACAAAATTGAAGATGAACTCTTTCGATTTGTGTAGCTTGACAGAAACCCCATATCTCACCGGAATAATTGAGAATGGGAGAGATCAGCTTATCAAACAACTCTTGAAGATGCTGAGTACTGATTTCAATAAATTTAAGTAAATACCCTTTGAGTTTAAAAACAGCTTTTTGAGCCTGTGAAGCCAACGTTTTTTAGGCCTCTGAAAATGAACCACCTGATGTAAATACTACACCAAGATAGCAAAACCTGTTTACAATTTCCAATGCCTTGCCGTTATATGAAAAGACCAAGTCTCGGGGTAAAAATCCACCTTTTCTAAATATGATAACTTTTGTTTTATCTTCGTTTACTTTAAGTTTCCATCTATTACAAAATTTCTTAACCTTTCTGTAAATCATTTGGTGTTTGTGACAAAATAATATCATCAGCGTATAATAATAAAAATAGTCTAAGTAACCCAATGTCGACTCCTTTGAAACCGTTCAACATGAGCTTTTCTTCTAAGTCATTAATATACATTGAAAAAAGAAACGATGATAAACTTGCACCTTGCCTTACATATAATAAACATTCAAAATTATCGCCTACATCCCCCCACTTTAACTGTTGACTTCACACAACTGTATATGGACTTAATAATATTTAAAAGTTTACCTCTTATGCCAACTTTTATTAATTTGTACCAAATATTCTCTCTGACAAAATAATCAAACGCCTTGGAAAAGTCGACAAAAACACAATATAAACGTTGATTGTTGTTAAAAAATGATTAATTAAACAATGCAATACATATAAACTGATCATTTTCTGACATGGATCATACTGTCACTTTCAATAATTTTGAGCTCAGATGTCATACAAAAACCGAACAATTAGCTTACCCCATTTTACCCCATCAACTTGAAATATTTAAAAACAAAATAACAAAAAAGAGTTTGCCTTGTAAAATGTCCTGTGCCCAAGGTTATAAAGCTGAGATCGGAATCCAGTCTCAAATCTCAAGCCTCTGATTGGCTGAAATGGCGACTCGTTTCCATGCTCAGTTTTATAATCTTGGAGCTAGATATGTTCAAATACAATCGTTTCCAGTAAAAGTAACATAATTGTAACGTTTTCAAATTTAAAATCTGTAAAAGACGTTTCTTTTTTTTGTTTTCTAAACTTTTCAAAAGTGTATGTTGCTTTTATAATTCACTTTTGGAGATACGGATGGTACGTAGTGTCTGTCTCTTGCATGGTTGGCTATGCGCATGCGCTGTCACCGGATTTATATGTCTTTGGGATTATCTCATACGTTTAAAAAACAAACGAAACGGCAATAGTTTTTTTAGAGTAATTTTTATTTAGAAGCTTATTAATCATATAAAAGAAGAAAAATCTGCTTAAATATAAACTGTTTGAAAGAAGCAATAGGAAAACAAAGAACATAATGGACGGAATGAAAGATTTTTTATCAAATCCTTCATGAGTAGAAACCAACCATCATAATGAAGCAATAGTGAATAACAAAGAAATACTAGTAGATATACACAACAAGAAACTGATTTATAAAAAGTCAACATCTAAAAATTACTACTTATGCATTTAAATGTATATGGTGTTTTGAAAATCTAAGCAAACTTATTCGAATAACTAGGCCTAAAAATATCTCCCTATTGAGAAATGGCTGGTTGGAACAAAATGGAAGCAGGTGAACAGTTCTTTATATTAAGTTATAACTCGTCCTGTACACCGTGTACAAGCCAGTGTTGTAGGTGCACGTGATGGTGATGAAGAGCTCACTGACATTCGGCGTTATGATAGTAGAACGTGGTAAGTTGATAATATAACGTGTGTCGTAAATCTTCTGGAGTTCTATGACGTCAGCATACCCAAGGTGAGTGCCGACTAACACATTGAAGGTGGCCTCAAGTCCGTTAGTTAACCGGAAAACTCCGCTCCAGTCTATTTCAATCATGTTTTCTCGTCTAGTCATTGACACCGGTTTCCCTACAAATATAGTGGGCATTGCTTAAATATGAGCACATTATTTTATATAATAATGATAAAAACAAAAAGCTTGGTATACATAGATAACAGGATATTTAAATAAGCTATCATTTTAATAAATTAAAATATATTTACCGGTCAAAGCAGGCTCCTTATTGTAAAAAACAACTCCGACGGATACGGGACTGCTTTTATACATTCCCAAGTTCACCGCTCGAACCTCTGCAGTGAAGAATTTCCCGAAGGCCAAGTTCACGCCTTTGATGTCCGCCGAAGTATGTTTGCCAGCGCTGGTCCAGTCTGTCAATGATTGGTTGCCCGCCATCAGGCGATATTCGTAATGTTCGATACCAGAGATGTCATGAAAGCCGGACCATTCCAGCTGAAAATGAGAACCATCAGTAAGCACATAAGGGCCAGTTTGGACAGAATTCGAAATTGCAATATCCATTTTGTCAGACGGTATCACACGGATTGCGGCCTTAGAAGTGTCTGGATGATCCATGGAAACGATGATTCTATCTGACGTAGTTTCAGTCGCCAATTCGACGTTGTTGATACACTTCACAGTTGTATATAGACTTTCCCCATGACGTAACGTCAGGTTCTCAAACAGACAGGATTCTATCGAGTCAGACACTGCAGACGACATTACATCCGCTGAGCCTTGCTTTCGACCTGAAAATTGAAATATCAAGAATAGCACATTCATAAAACACATTTTCTCTTCAAAACTAAGAGTAAAAGACAGCATAAATTGGTTATATAATAAATGTCAACACGTGGCCACAAATGTATATACAATGCATATTGTTCTAGGAAGTTTGAACCAGGTTCTGGGTTGCACTGATCTTACATCTCTTCAGGTTTCATATAAAACACTTACTAGATGTCTTATTCAAACCGAGTCTATTAAAATCAGTTTTGAACGATCGAGTTATTACATCTTAAACTGTTCAGAAATTATTGTTTGTACTGTCTTTTAATTTTAAGTTGATCATATTATATCAGTAAGACCATTATGTACTTTACTGAAAGGTTATATCTGGTACGCCCGGGGTTCTTAATACCTGTAAAACACATGCTTGTAAGTACACATGTAACTTTGCATGTAACTAAAATTATTCGAAGCCGTATATAACTAAAGAAGAGCAAAATATCAGAATTGTTTAAATCGAACTGAATTACCTAACGAACAGATACAGTATTTTATTCCACTTTCACCGTCAGTGACACTCAGCCTAGAAGTTACGGTCGTTCTTCCTTCCGTATCATTAGACCTTGAATCAGCCCATGTAACTTTAGTTTCAATTATTCTAACAGCAGGTGGCGTCTTATCGATAATGACCGGCAATGCATGGAATATTGACCTCAGTCTGGCATGATTGTAGGCTATGGCGCTGACGTAAACCTGGCTTCCGTGTTCAACGTTGATGTCAATGATCTTGCTTGTTCTCCCACGAATATCTGAGAGAGCCTTGATTTGGAACCCGCCTGGTGTCGTGCCAGCACCAATCTGGATCTATGTTTAATTGTATTAAGTCAATATTGTACTCTTTGGTTTATAAATGTTAATTCATTTTTATCTAACAACCACATAAAATATAAAAGTTAAACGAGTGTGACCTAAAAGTCCCCGACACAGATAAAAAACATGAGTCGATGTAGATACAGGTATCGAGAAGAAAAACATGTATTGCCAGAGAGAGATATATAGTTAAACACAGTGCGCAAATTTTCTAGAAGTAAATAAATGAAGTTAACGATTTATCCAGGTTTGAAATACATCAGAATGTCAGGAATATGTCAAGGCTCTCCGGAAGAAACGTAATACCGCATTATAAGTCTTACTTTTAAGATTTCGGCTGTAAACATATTAAGTTCTATGATGTAATACCGCATTTTAAGTCTTACTTTTAAGATTTCGGCTGTAAACATATTAAGTTCTATGATGTAATTTTGTTATTTCGCTTCTTGTCAAGCAAATTGCCATGTCTGCAAATAATAAGTATTCACCATACATGAACGTTCTGCAGATGTCTAAACTAAATTGTAATCATCTGTTTTTTTACGAAATATTGGAATACAATGCAATGGCTAGTGCTTACCTTGTATAACGCACTTTCTTCATCCGATACAAAGCACGAAATACCCAGCCTTGAGGCTCCAACTTGTTGCACAACTAACGCTTTCGTTTGGTCACTTACTGGTCTCCTCTGTGTGCACTGGTACATGCCTACTTTGATGTTCGCGCTGTAGTTTGACATTGTCCGCCATTGCTCATGCGTGGAAATGTTAATGGTACTTGGACCCGAAAATGGTGACAGTAAAGCATATTCAAATTCAACCGTTCCGTTGTGGTTTACAGCAACTGGCAAATGTTTGTATCTTCCTATTGTCAGAATTGGACTGACGTCTTCGACATCGTTACCAGTGATAATACCTCTTATAACATACATAACGTTCTTCATTAGATTTACGTTAAATGATACAGCTGCAAATTGCCCGTTATAAGTGGAATTAATGTTGTCATAGTGCAAGCATTCAAAAGGCGATGGTGGTGTAACATCTATTGCTTTCTGAGATGATCGCACGACATCGCTTTCATGACCAGCGGCGTCAACTGCTTTCACGAGAGCAACGTATGATCGTCCATGTTCAAGTTTAAGATTCTTAAATGTATGCATTGTTTGCAGATTTACATTTGTGTACGTCACATTGGTATAATCTGTGACAGAACTGTCAATGACGGCGACGTAGAATGTCTTTATCCCGGAAAATGGGTCCACAAATCCATGCCAAGATGTGCTGAAAGATGTGTTTGAAGCCTGGTAGAGAGTGTCTGTGTGCATGTCAGTGTTTAATACCACACCGGCGACTGGCCTGTCCATATCTATCACAAAACCGTCAGAGCTGATAGAAGAATGCATACCCACGTCATTGTATGCAGTAACCGTAAAATAGTATCGTGTCCCGTGTGATAGGCTCAGACTGGTTAGTGTGATGTTGGTGGTGAGACCGACATTTGTTCGTGAATACACATCACTTCCTAGAAGTACAGAATCATAATAGAGAGAACCATATTAAAATTTTTATTGTTTATTTATACCTTGTAAAAGTGACCGATGCATTTATTTTTGGGATAACAAGATCTAGAAAAACAATTTTTACACGTGACCTTTTTTAGTCTATTTTGACACCGACTTATCGTCTGTTCACATTAAAGATGACGAAAAAAAAATAAAACAAACCATTAATAGTTGTTCCAAGAGATAAGGAGTAATGAATTATTTTGCCCTGGCTTTCAAGAAACACACCGTCCCAGCAAGCAGTTGTCGTATCCATCCAGTCGATAATGTCGTAGTCCATTATGCATGAGAGGTCAGAGTCCTTGATGTACTTTCCTTTACGTCGCTGAGGTGGTCTGTGATCTATAAAAATAGGCCCAGAAACAAACTCTGCTAACAGATCAAATGAATACCACGCCTTTACGTATACCGAATAATTAGTGTTGTGCTGAAGTCCTGAATGAGAAGGTATGCAATATACTGCTTCCTTTCTTTTTCCAACGTCTTTCCAGGGTATTTCAGATTTCAGATCGAAGATTCCATCGCCAACTGGTTGACCAGTTAATCCCATAGTCCATTCGTATCTTTCTACTAAAGCCTCGTCACCATCTGTAACCCAATGTGCTGCAATACAAGCTGACGAAGCTGATATATGATTTATTTTGTCAGGCAGACCTCCGTACACATGAACCAAAGGCAAACCTTGAGTGACAGGATTTGTACTCTGTTGAGAACAGTTTATATTAGACTTGCACGGCTGACCAAGTATCGCACATGTACAGTCTTTGTTGCAGAAGTGAATGTCACACGAATGTTTCTGGATTTCCAATGTTCCTGCTGCATTTTCAAATGGCCTCGTTTTAGATGACATTAAAGCGTCGACAGAAATCCTTGCCACCGATGTATTCAAGCCTGCACCATTGGTGGCCCATAAGGATAAAATAAGCGTATCGTCTAGATGTACTGAATCTGACAGGGTAATGACTGCGCTGTTTAAGAAAAAGGCAATATATGCATATCAGGAATCGCCACACTCAAAAAACACAGCCTCCCCACGCAGCGAAAAAGAAGAGAGGAAGAGAGAGAGCACATGATTTATATTATGTATGTCAATTCAAATAGGACGCCACAAACAATTAACAAAGAAGAGAACCTTTGGGGATACCGCCTTGGAACGGCCAGTGGCAAAACAAATTGCCACTGGGGGTTTAAACCAGGTTCTAGGGTGCACCAACCTCACACTTGCCCCAACAGGTTCTCGTATCACAAAACAAGTACAAATTGTCTTGGTGAAATAACTCCAACCCACCCATCAGCCCAACAATGTTGCATGCAAAAGCATACAAACATATAAACATAAGAATTTAATAGCATTGCAAAGCCAAAGGGCGGGTACTCAATGATCTTTCCGAGACCAGAGCACCTGGAGTAAAATCAGCAAGAACACGATGACAGGGATAAAAGAAGATTTCGATAATAGTGAGATAAAATAACAGAACGTAAAACCTTGATCGATTTTTCTGGTTGTGGGTGTTCCTGATATGCATATTTCATGTTTTTGTATTTTGTGATACACTCTGGATTATAAGGTTTCGTAACAATGTCCCAGTTGTATACATACTCACTTTCACAACATATTCCACTCCTCCAAGACGAACACAAGCATTTGTTGTTTTTAAAACTGTAACCGTTCAAACATACTTCATTACAACTTTGGGTTGTTGAGGATTCGCCGCATGTGGTGCTTCGTTTCTTCTATCCGCACCCATCCGCCTCGCTATAACCGGGACATATCGAGTAAGAGTTAGGTTGAACTTCGTAATCTTCGTAACAGGAGCATGTGCTAACTGTTTGCTGTCCGCCGCCACAGGACACTGAGCACTGTCCGAGAATATCGGGGCCAGGACATGTTCTTGAATAAACCGGCACTGAAACAAATTGGTATAGTCTTCAATGTAGTTGTAGCATTACATTATATATAAATATTTTATCACATACCTTCCGGTGTGGGAGTGTAATAACACCCGTTATATATTTTCGATATATAACTAGTTATATAACATAGCCGAATCACTATTCATCCGCGTTATCAGCGATCAAAACAAATTTATGAAAATGACTTACTTTTGCCATCTGTCCACTTCAGGCAAGCAATCAATTTTCTATAAGGATCTTAAGCATCCCTCATATTGATAATATCCGCGGAAAATATAACTCTGACATCTTGTTTACTCCGTAAGATAGCAATACGCCGAAAGTCTATGATGAAATTCAACAACAGCAACAAAGCCATTTCATTTCGTTTAGATCGAAAACAAAATGACCCAGACGCTGACATCGTTTTCAGAACATTGTCGGTGTGATCTTACAACATCCCCGAAACAAAATAAAAACACTAGAAACACATTTTAAATCCAAATTTCCAGTTTATATCCAGCAAATTTCAATGTTGTCATATGCCGCTATGAAAGTTTACACGAATGACGTCATACACTAGATCGATTTATTTAATTAAACACAACTTCAGAAGCCTATAAATGATAGATTCTTTTATCTTGACTCTAGCGCAGTTAATTTTATTTATTTATTTCAACTTATTTTGGCAAATGGGAAAACGGTAGGATAAATTCTTTTGGGACTAGCTTATGTATTACCCGATACGACCGAATTACACACGTTTTAAGTTCGCTCTACTAGGCGTTAGAAAGGGACATTTCATGGATTGCGCTTGTTTTTTAGGGTATGTGATAAATAGAATACATCATTCGTGATCATTTTATACTGAAATTATTAAACTCGTCATCTAAATCGATATAAAACTCGGCAAAAGCCTCGTTTTATATCGATTTAGACGACTCGTTTAATAATTTCAGTATAAAATGATCACTCATGTTGTATCCTCTATATATCTTACATCTTATTGTCCTAAAGCTTTATTGCTATTATCACAATTCGAAAGCTGAACAAAACTGTATACATACCTATACATAGAAACATGTAATATATCACACGGAATTTCATTGTAAGTCATTTATTAAAGGAAATAGGTATGCCAGGTCTTCTCTCAGTTTAACATTATCGAACCTACGTTTCTACATTTATTGCAAGATTATCACCGAATCATACTCTCTTTTTGCATTGACCAATGCGATAGCTAGTCTTAAAGTAGAAGCTTAAACAGGCATGCGTTGGGGGAAGAGAACTTAACGTTATCTTAGTGACCTGGGTTCTCGACTTCCTGATTCTTAACCAAATTTAATTTAATACCATCATAAAATTTTGTTATCAAAGCGTTTTAATAAGGATTTTTTCAATTTTACACGAAGTCAACAAAATTCTTATGTTGAGTTGGATAAGCAGAGATTGTTTGTAAACTGCTGATAAGCTTTTACATTTTCAAAAACATTAACAACATTTTTGTTCTGAAACAAAGTTCTGATATATGACCAATTGAATACGAATAGTAAAGGTAATGTGAATAAAACTTTCAACATTAAAGTCTAACCTACAGCGTTAAAATATCAAATGATTGTAAATTATATAAACGTTGTTTTGTATCTGGGATGATAACACATAAAACATATGAAAATATATCTTTAAAGTACTATGGGGTCGTCATAAATACTCAATATTTCATGTGTTATTTTTGCATGAACCTTTTATTGAATGTATTTACATTACCGAAAAGTTTACATTAAATATGTATCTATACTAACGGCTTGTCACCCAAATATAAAACTTTTGCTTGCTTGCTTAACACCAGCCCCAAATATGGTTAATGAATTAGGAATATCTGACGAATAATAATTAATATAACTATATGGAAAGTGATTGTAACGAAAGGAATATTGTTTTGCATTTTTAGCGGCATAAATATGGTGAAATACAATTAACAGTTATGACACTTGTCCTGATAATTGCAATTGTGATGTCAATCAACAATATTAAAATAGTCAAAAGGGACAGTGAACACGACACATATGAAAACATTGCAGGCTCGGTTTGATTAAGCCTGTTCATGGGCAGTAATGAAAATGCATATTATTGTCCAATCCTTCTAACCTCGGGTTGAGGGCAACTCAATATTTACAAACATAAATAGTACAATTATAAAAAAAAGAAATGAAATTATGACGCCCGAAGCCCAATAAAAAGGGATTTCCAAAGAAAGCCTTCTTGAGAATATATTTATTATTGTATAATGGATAAGTTGACACAGTCACATGGTACTCTGTGTATCGACATTGTATAATATTTTGCGAATAAAAATATATTAATTAACTGGTGGTCACAAGACTGTCACATTACCGATAACATACTATACATTTTGATGACATGTGATAAAAGAAAATAAACCTTACCAGTATATCATAACCACCGTGGTTAAAGTTTAAATGTTTACTGGTTCACAAAACCATGTAAAGTCCAACGGGTAGAAGAGAAGTGATTTATTAATGTGAAATACAACTGTAAAAATATCACCCCAAATATATCATAATTTGGTACAAAATGGCAACAGGGGATTCTAGTGAAATTGGAAGAGGAACAGATGAAACTTTTGATAATTTATGTTCCAATTGCATAGGAAAGAATAAGAACACAGAGGCACAAACGTTCTGTACAGACTGTCAGGAATATTACTGTTCTGTTTGTATCAATCTTCATAATGATTTTATTGCTTTTAAAAACCACCAGATTTTGGACAAGGCAAGGCCCCAGGCTGGATCAAGTGTTCAGTTCCCGATGGTGCCTACTGAGAAGTGTTCAGTACATGGCCACAAGCTAGTGGACATGTACTGCAGGCAACACGATGCCGTCGGCTGTTCTACATGTATGGTGATGCAGCACAGGTACGTTTCATAGATATATTCATATGCATTTTAACCCTTTATCAGTTACGTCCTTTGAAGGTCAGTTATCCCCTTTTAACCCTTTATCAGTTACGTCCTTTGAAGGTCGTTGAGCACGATACTTATGTACTAAGTTAATAGTACTTCTAAAATTACTTTTGATTTTATATTTCGGCCAGTTTTAACATAGGTGGTTTCAATACCCCAGCCAATAAGGTTTTGGATATTGTCCAATCACCCCCAAGGATATACTTCCTGCTTTTTATATTTTGCCTTTGGCGTTGTCTGTGATACGCAGGATTTATATTCTAAGATCCCCTATCAAAATTTCATTCTGTTTAGTTCCGCCCATTGTTTTCTCGTTTAGGGCAAACCCATTCTTTTATCTGGGGACCATACGCCGCTGAACATGAAATGGTATTAATCTGAAAATACCTCATTGAAGGTTCCATGTTCACCGCCATATGCATACCATCGTTTGGGATTGATCAAAATTGTACTGTTTATTTGTGTAAATATTGAGTTGCGCTCAACCCGGGGCTAGGCGGCGTGGGCAGTAATATGCAATCCCATTACTGCCCATGAACAGGCTCAATCAAATCGAGCCTGCAGTATTTTCATAATTGTCGTGTTCGGTGGCTTTCAAAGTTCCCTTTTCATCTATTTCTCTACGTTATCGCCATGATTACAGTGTGGATCTAGCGAATCTGGCAAATATATGCAGTCTGATAAGGATCTACAGTGGATCTACACTGTTCAAATAACAAACAGCATTGAGCTTATCAGAGAAATGTAACGACTGAGTTAAATCTACACTGGTCGCCGATGTGATAAGATATCGATGAATTAATATTATCCCAATATACACGTATTATGGATATACAACGGTATGTCTTATATTGGGAGCACGTTTGGGTTCTTTGAGACTTCCACGTGAGACAGTAAGAAATACATACAGAAGTCACAAATTGTTTTAAATAGTAATTTCGCTTTGGCTTGTGATCTAAACCCTCTGCTCCATGTGATATTGATTTTTACACTATTTAGATCCATTTTAGCATGAAAATCTGTGCAGAATAATCTGGATCTACAATGTTCACTTCTTCAACTAAAATAATCTAATGGATCTAAAAGCTTATGTTAGACGTCTAGATCAGATGGCGCTGATGTGCAAAATGATGTCGTTTTTCACTGGTTGCACAATGGGTATAAGCACTGTTATCTCATGGAGGGCACAAGGTAAAATGTGTTTGTTCTCGTATAATTAAATAACTAAAACTCGCCGTCTTAAACTGTAACTGAAACTGAACATCTTCTACAACTGACTTTTAAAATCCATTTCAGTACTTGCAAAGATAAAGAGTACGTCCCAGATTACATTAAACGTGTCAAAGTCGAGAGCTCATCAATTGTTATGGAACAGTTGAGTATCATAGCCAGCTCTCTGGGCACGCTTCAGGAGACCTTTCTCAAAGAAAAGACAAACCTTTTAAGTAGAAAAGACGAATCACTGCAACAGATCAGAAAATTCAGACTAGAAATCAATAAACAACTTGATGAACTAGAAAAGAACACTGTCGAGGATTTGAATGGGATATTTCAGTCTGTTAATGACAAAATTGATGACACACTGAAGGATCTTCAGGATAAGATAACGGAACTACAATCTGCACAAGAAAACTTGACATCTGCTGACAAAAATGTTGCACAAATGTTCGTCAGCGTCAGGATTGCCAACAACGTTGTAACTAATGCTAACAAAACAGTCACAAAAGCACAACACCGCACATATTCCACAGACATTTCGTTTGTTTCTCATCAAAAGATTCAGTCTCTATTCAACCAGGCCGAAACCTTAGGATCCATCAGCGTTACAGGACCCCGATCCCGGCTCAGACATCCAGGTCCCTTGACATCAGGAGAAACAACCCAAATCAACACTATGTGTCACAAAAGCCAGTCTAATCTTTCCGTAATGCAGATCAGGAACAGTCGGAAATACACAGTGAAAGAGAAATCTGACACAAACATGGAATGTCACCGGAGTATCAAAAGTATTTGTGAACTTGATGATGGGTCTATTATCCTGTCTGACTATATTCAAAGAAAGCTGAAGCGCCTGGACAGCTATTCCTTCATGGTCAGAGACTCCTGTATAGTTCCAGAATGGCCACGTCAAGTGTGCACCATCAGTAGCCAAGAAATTGCTGTATGCTGTATCTGGGAACAATTAATACAGTTTGTTTCTATTGGACTTACTATGAAGCCGACAAGACAGATAAGAACTGGTTTTGATTGTGTAGGTTTAGCATATAATAATGAGACGCTGTTTATATCTGATGATGTTTCATCAGTGTATGTCTACTCTATGACAGGAGAGAGACTGCAACAGTATAATAAGCGTTGGTTTGTTTACAGGTTGTTTGCTGACAATTATTACACTAGCATTGCTGTGAGCAGTGATGGCTCTACACTCTATATTGCTCACCCTAAGAAGGGCTTAATAATTCAGGACAGATATGGTAAGCTTATAGGTGAGTTTACTGATTCTAAACTCATAAGTGCCAGAAGTGTTTGTTTATACAAGAATCACAGCGTCCTTGTCGGTGGAGAGAATTCTAAGAATGTTTTACAATTCACGCGCGATGGAAAACTGATTGGTGAGGTTCTGAAAAGAAAGAAGGGTTGTTATGCTCTATGCTATTGTAAGAAAACCTCAAAACTGATTGTGGGTATGGGAGATGAAATCGAGGTATATGATATTATTGAGTGAACATGATAAACAATTCCTGTGAATCCACATGCATTCATAGGAAGATTGTTTGTCGTGGTTCATAAATTCATGGTTTTCATCTTTCTAAATATGTTTACGTTCAATTACATACTTCCCGATAGTTTTAAAATGTATTAATCTAACTGCACACAAAATCCAACTAACGAAACTAATACCCAAAAATAATAATGTGTGAATTTAGAACAATCTGGTATTTATTTATAAACATGCAACAATGAACTACCTGCGATTATAACCCGTCTGACAGCTTAAAGCAAATGAGTATTTAAATCATATCATGTATTGGTCGACCAAGATGAATTGGCGATGTTTACAATTATTAATAAAATGTTAACACTGGTTAAGACAAATTAACGCGTTACACGTAGTATTATGCGTGTACATACTACATCGTCTGAAGAGCGCAGTTCTTAACGCGTCCAGCTGGCATTGGCCAAACTTTATTTCGAAAAGGGTTCGAATCACGCTGACACACGACTTTTAGAGATATATTCTCAATTAATATTTTGTTAAGTTTTTTGTAGTTATTTCAAAGTATTGTATATATTTTGTTTCAAATTATTTTATTGTGGAAATAATTACTGTGTAAAAAAGTAAAGAAAACTGTAAAAACCCTGTTTCGAACCTACAAACTATAACACCGTTATTATCATTGCTTATTTAAAGTATTTATTGACTGCGTCTGAGACCACAAGGCTAATGGGACAAGTTTAAGGAGCGTACCGTTTTGTAGTTAACAACGATTAACATAATAATCCATCATTTACATTAATGCCGATTAAAACACGCCAATGTAAACATAGCCAAATCATCTCTGTCGAATAAAGCTGTTACATTTCACATATTTATACTTGAGAGTCGCGTGATTATTTAATAATGAAACTGGTTTGATGTATGACACATTAACAGCAAGTGTTACTTTCTATAGTCTTCGTAAGCTGCGAAATCCCTTTGATGGGTATTTAATCACGAACCTGACTTTCCCTGGATCTGCATGTTATTAATTCTTAAAACAAAAAGCGTATTAAGGACATGAATAGCAACTGAATTATGAAAATTGCATGCCTGCTTGATCAAAACAAATATGCTTTAAAATTTCATGAATATCTGTTAATGGTAGTTAAAATAAATAAAATCAGCCAAAAATAATTGTCTGAATAGAGTTCTTAGGACAACACGATTCTCTTACTCGATAAGAAACAATTCTCAATTTGATTCTGATTCAGAATTGGTTATATAACATGTTTTGACGACGAGAAAAAAAATACTGACATAAACATAGTCTTGTTTATATTAGTAAGTAATGTCTTCTTACATATCTTTTTAAATACAGCAACAAAATAATTACTTTAAATTTTATTGTAAAATTAAAAAGAGATAGGCAGTTGCAATTGAAATAAAAAATGTTGGCTCAAAACTACGTATACAATATTTTCTCCTGTTCGTAATTGACAAACAACGATTTTTTCACTGCGTCACCATGACGTGTACACATTTTAATCTGTTTTACAATCTTCAGTCAAATTATCTGATAATTAAATTGATTTTACTTATTTGGTATATTGTTCGTATATCATATGACACTCAAGTTATCTATAAACATAATATGTTCATAATGACAGATGTATCGCTGTACATGTTTTAAAGGTATTCAAAAAGCTGTTAATATCACAAAATTTCTATAACAGTGTCTTACATATAACTTTACATTCAATGATGATGATAAACATAATGCTATGTACATGTAAAAATAAAATTGGGTTAATATATCTCTTTGTTTGTTGTGTTATATGCAAACAAATTTAAGGTTATTAGTTTGTTAGAAGGCTCTAAACGCCATGACATTATTAACATTATTTAAAGCTTTTGGATATGTTTATCTTCCAGTAGTACAAATTCAGATGTGTCAAACTTTGAAAATGTGTGCTATTAAATGATACCAAAGTTTTCTGTATAGATTTACAAAAGAGCATTATGCTAGTTGTAAGTTTGCCTGTACATTCTCACAAGATTGAGTGGTTGATTTAAAAAAAACGGATCAGGTTAATTGCGGACTAATCATTTGTTAATAGTGACAACATTGATAACATTGATAAATATCTATGTCACAATGCTATTGATAAAGCTGCTTTATCAACACATAAATTAATATTCTACCATAAATCATATGTGAATTTAGCTCGTACAGACATTTCGGCACAAATAATATCATCTGATGTATGCAGGATAACCCAATTATAATTATCAAGTCACACGAGAAAGCTTTATTCTGGATTACCCAATTTCAAGATCAGGTGACGTTTCATAAAGATAAAAAGTGAAATATGCATATAAGGGATGGCCACATCCAGCAGACACAGCCTCCCCACACTGCAAAACAGTAGAGAGGAAAAGAGAGCATGGTATTACAAAAATCAATTTCAATATGGATGCCACAAACAATAAATGAAAGTGAGAACCCGAGGGGTTATCGCCCTGGAATGGTCAGTTGCAAAACAGTTTACCACTGGCGGTTTAAACCAGGTTCAAGGGTGCACCAACCTCACACTTGCCCACCAGGTTCTCGTATCACAAAACAAGTACAAGTTATCCTGGTGTAATAACTCCAACCCACCAATCTGACATAATTTGATCACGTGATCGACCAGTCTAGATCCAGATTAGCCACCACATCTATGTTGTTAACATCATGGTCCTTATTAACATAATAAATCTAAAGGTGAACAGTGTATATCCTGAACCCTGAACAGACCGCGTATATGTGCCCGCTCTGTTTGCCAATGCAATACAATGCATATCTGTGGAGGAACGAGTAAATGTTGCCTCGGGAAGTCTTAATTCAATTGTTCCACTTACATTTATGTCTTAAGATCACCATTTTAGCGCATGATAATCTCACAAGTGGTATGCTTATTATTATGTTGACAGTCGCGTGATATTCTGTTTATATAACCAAACATTGTCTTACGGCAGATTTAGGCAAATTAATTTCTTCTGGTGATCAATTCTAATAGTGAGAAATTTAAGAAATCAGAATAGTACAATTATTTGCTAATAAACAATGTTTAAATGAACTTGTTTGTCACATGACTGTCATATTATCGATAACTTGCTATACATTTCGAGGTCATGTGATACTTAAAGTAAATAAAGCTTAATCTATATATCATAACCGTTAGAAAAGTTCAATCGTTTACTGATATATAAAACCCTGCAATATTTTGATAAACAGGGTAAAATGGCAGGTGGAGGTGCTAGTGATCTAGCACCAAAAACAGAAGAAACATTTGACAGTCTATGTTCAGTTTGCATCAGAAGGAATAAAAACACAAAGAAACAAACGTTATGTACGGATTGTCAACAATATCTCTGTCCCGGCTGTAACAATTGGCATAATTAATTCTCCAGATATTGGACAAGGCAGATTTCCAGCAAGACAAGGGAGCTAGACTACTGGGATCCTACCTATATACCGGACAATCAATTTACCGGGCAAAATTTATATCAGTCGAATACACACTCAATTTTTTATTGAATTCGGGGAATATTATGTAAGAATCGTGTAGTCACTTGTTGCTTCCATGAAAATAACGTCGCAATCGGTTAATGTTCATGTATAAAATGATATTTTCACTACATGCCCTTTTTTACGATAGTTCATGATTACGTCACACGGGGGATTTATCGTAACTGCGCATGCGCCAATCTAGAGGCGCCCAAAGGGTTTTTGAAGATGTCTCGTCATATTACAAAACGATTACATAGAATGTTTTTTTGTGCAAGTTTATCGGAAATAAGAAGCAGCAGACGGACATTATAATATAGTTCAATAAACTTTACTAGAACAATAGCAAACATGTTTCTCCCCGAGACTACAAAAGGAAAATTTGAAATCCATGTTTGCATTGTTTATGACTATTGTTCTAGTAAAGTTTATTGAACTAAATTCTAAGACATTATTAACCTTGATATAGACAACCATCCTGTCACTGTAGTTTCATACTATGGTGGATAATTTGGAAGTTTGGACTCCCGGCAATAAGGCTACACTCAGTGAGAGAAATTGTTTCATATTTCTAATTTTTTTATAATTCCTGATTGACCTGTAACATTTGTATGCCCTATAATTGATATCTGAAGTAATAAGAAGATTTATAATTATTAAATACCATGAAATTTTATGAAAATAGGAAACAACACTCTCCCCAACTTTAACAGTATATTGTTACAAATGATACCACCTTAAATGTACATTAATTTATAAACTAAAAACTGTTGCCATTAGTTTTACTAAAGAAAATATATTTTCAGAAGAAAGAATTAAATGAAGTAAAGATGCTTTGCTTTTTCTGTTCTTAATAATATTAAATAATTTTTTTTACACAGGGAATTTTAATTTGAAGAAATTCAAAATAAAATATGTGAATGTAAGCAAGCAATAGCGTTTGGTAATCTCACGAAATACAAAATGAACTGCTTACCTCAATTGATTTTTTATTCCGCATTTCTTGTTTTTTGATTTGATATTTGTATAGCATTCACATGATATTTTTGTCCTGTAAGAGAAATGGATCACATATAGATATAGATTCTATCCCATAGGCAAAGAGTTATATGCAGATTATCTAGCATATCATATATTTAATCTGGATCATCACAGTTTCGTTATTGTTCAGAAATAACCTATTAAATTAAAAAGGGAGCAGTTTATATTCTGATAAGATGGCACAAACGTGCTGGCTGATCTGTATATCCAGATGTATCTCATGGAGTAATGGGTTAGGGTAACTTATCTTTTGAATATGCAAGCAAACAATGTAGATCATAATCAGACTGCATGGATACATTTGTGATATAAGACATATCTATGGAGTATAGGATTCAACAGTAAACATCAATTTGTAATATTGAAGGTATTGAAGGATGCGGTTGCACGTCATGCATATCATATAAGCAGATCTTTTAACCCTTTATCCATGTATACACGATATAGCCAACTGGTAAACATGCTTATCTGATTTCATAGTGAGGTCAAAAGCTACTGGAAAAAACAGATTATCTTGCAATATGACTACTGATGACTTATTATATTCGATGTCAATATTATCATTAAAGCTAAATGAAATTCGTCTTTTGTGATATTTTGCTAAGACCCAATCTAGCTCCTAATCTGTGGGTACCAATATTCATTTATGGATCTAAAAATTAACTATGCAGTTCTCGTTTGTAACCTCGCAAATTCAAGATTTCGCCTTGACGACTTACGATTCATACTCTTAAGCTCTCGAATGTAGCTTCATCTTTTGTTTCATCGACTATCTGTATCTTTCTAAGGCCCATCTATATTTAGAAATATTGAAAGTTGACCTGAGATATGAATTTGAATTCATATTAAGATGAACAAACTTGTCACCAATTGAATTTTTGATACAAAAAAGAGACTTATGCATATCAGGAATTGCAACAAACAGAAAAAAAAACAGCCTCCCCACGCAACAGAAATGTAGAGAGGAAAAGAGAGAATGAGTTTTTAAGATCATCTTATTCAAATGAGACACCACATACAATTAACGATAGAGAGACTAACTATTATTTATCCATATAATCATTTCTATGTCCAATAACATTGATCACGTTGAAAGAGATAAAAAAAGGAACTTAAAAGCTACCGAATACGACAATTATGAAAATATTGCAGGCTCGCTTTGAATATGCCTATTCATGGGCATAATCCACATTTTTACTTGCTGAGATATTAAAACCACACAATTGAACGCTGGCTTAAATATTTAAAACCAAAGGTTAATTTAGACATTCTATAAACATATACACAACAAAAATAGAAACCTGACACTTTATATTTGGTGTATTGTCCTGGAATCAGATTTAAAGCTAATTGAATTGTGGTATGTAATAAAAATTGTGCATGTTTTGAACTTAATTATTCATTTTGATATTTTGGTGCATGAAACAAGTGATTCAGTGGTTATTTTCTTTTGGATGGTGCAAAAATATATAGATTTTGAATATGCACCTCATACTTATTCAAAGTTACAGCATCTAGTTAATCTGTTGCAGGATTCCGAAATATTAAAACAAGAAGTCATCTTCGGTTTTTAAAACTGATCTCGAAATACCAATCGTGAGGTAGAAAAGCCGACTAACAAACATTCGATTCATATAATGCGCCTTCTATGAAAACCTGACGTACCATTTCATTTTCTATTTGAGAAAATTTAATGTAACGCCTTTTTTCTACTTACAATATTTCGGAAGACTCAGGCGCTTGTAT
Organism: Corbicula japonica; assembly: GCA_038501625.1. NCBI lineage: Eukaryota > Metazoa > Mollusca > Bivalvia > Venerida > Cyrenidae > Corbicula > Corbicula japonica. The sequence goes on from JAZAYU010000057.1 coordinate 2,702,668, forward strand.
ACACAAAAGCACATGAGCATAGTGCTATATTCTTTAGTAGTTATGTTTATTTTACATATCTACTTTAGATTGAGACACATAATAAAATCTGCTTACTTTACGCTGAATTAATAATTTCGATTCAATGCTAGGAACGTCCAGTGTATCTCTCTTGTCTATAGTAATTTTAAGACAAACAATACACCAAATTGTTTCCATTCGAATACACAATAAACTCATCAACATAAATTCAAATTTGCTGTGAACGTTTTCCCAATTAAGATAATTGTCAAAGAATCTCTAAGAAATTTAAATCCCATGGTAAACACTTTTACCGCGTTTTTTTTTTCGTACGTGTTTATGTAAGTGGAAAATTTCTTCTTCTATGAAACCTTATATGAATAAAGAAGGATAAATACTAATAGATTCGTAATGATATTTTTATTTATACGTTCTGTTGTGTTGTCGTACACATTTGAAATTAGATAATGATAGTGTCTCTAGCTGGGAGCGAACCCGCACCGTCACGGCGACAGCGCCTAGCCATGCAATTCCTGCGACGCAAATGAGCTAACCGGGACAACGCCAAAAAACGTTGATCGGATAACCCTGATATACGTAACAATCACTGCATCAGTAACGGGTTAATTTACTAATAACAGTACTGACTTAATGTACGGGGAGACTTTTTACGGCCGCCACACTGCACAAATAGCGCTACGGTGAATTTCAAATGATAGAATCTCTAGCTGGAAGCGAACCCGCACCGTCACGGCGACAGCGCCTAGCCATGCAATTCCTGCGACGCAACCAACTGAGCTAACGTGGACAACGCCAAAATACGTTGTTCGGCTAGCCCTGATATACGTAACAATCACTGCATGACATCGGTAACGGGTTAATTAACTGATAACATTACTGACTAAAGGTACGGTGAGACTTTTTACGGCCGCCACACTGCACAAATAGCGCTACTGTGAATTTCAAATGATAGTGTCTCTAGCTTGGAGCGAAGACACTGAAGTTTTCAATGATTGTGGATTATTGCACTGAAAAATAGAACAAACATAACTCTAATGGTAAAATTACAAAATAACAACATAATCACCACAATGTACCTGCGATCTTTTTAAAATATTACATTTAAACAAAACACTCGTTATTATTACCTCGGCAGCCAATACCCCAGCCAGCACTATAATACTGCTGTTCACACTCAACACAACGTACACTGTCCGGAGATCCTCCGCACTGCTGTCGTCAACTTTTACAGTGAGGCATATATATCTCTCTGCAATCTGCGAAGCGAAAATATTATATAAGAAAATAATAAAAACATCATTCATTTATTGTTAGTGTATATGTTTTTGTACAAAGGAAGGTAACATAAATTAAGGGCTGGTTAGTTCATTTGACAACAGAAAGGTAAAGGTATAGGTTTATAGTCTGTTACTACTGACGTTTTCAACCGACTTTCACATTTACCCCCCGATCACTGGATATAAGTCGTCCGTTAACAGTCGGCGCCGTAGGCAGCCACGGAACATTCCTCACAGGTACCCATTTATACACCTGGGTGGAGAGAAGCAATGGAGGCTTAATTTCTTGCTTAAGGAAATTAGCGGCCGGACTGAGGCTCGAACCAGGGACCCCTCGATCCCTAAGCGAGCGCTCTAACCACTGGACCACCGCTGCCCAACAGCTTAGTTCGACTGCGATCGAATCGAGAAAAAAATTTATTCAAATAAATTGGAAGTTCTTGGTCAATAATGGACAACTTAAAAATAACTTTAGTGTTAAAGATAAAAAAGAAACCCATCTCCTTTCAGTTGGCCAGAAAGAAAATAAATAAAGATGATATTTCTGGCATTTTACAATTCATGACGAAGAAAATATCACAACCTGAACAGCAATGTCCGGTCCTCCAATCACTGCAGTGACACGATCCACCGTAAAAACTGCCGCTATTGTAACAGAACTCGTTACAGTTTCCCGTCTGCCATTCTTCGTCACTTCTTACACACGAATAATGCACTCGGCGATGGGTCCCTCCACCACATGAAGAACTGCAGCTTTTTCATTCATGCCAGTCGCCATATGTAAATGGTGTACACCAGCTCTCTATAATTAGAAAATTTCTGATGACAAAAACATTGTTGGCGAATTTATATTGCTAGTTTGGAAGTAATCTCGGGCGTAATGTATTTGCAAGCTATATACGAAAGTAAACAACAACGAAATTGAGATATTTCAAAAGTAAAGGGAAGAAAAACCCGTGATCTGAAATAATTTCAATGGAGCCTTCAATAATTTTTTCTATAAATACAGGTCCATGATCGTAAGACACTTTTGTCGTGAGTTAAGTTTATAACACTTGTTAGAACCTAATGGTAATGTCTCACACGTGTTTTAAGTTCTAAAAGTCTGCATTAAAGAAAAACGGATTTAATCAAATAGCCCAAGTGAAAGAAAGGCATAACGTTTTTAAAACAGTCAAGAACTTTGAAACTTTTCTCTCTGGATGTTATGATGTATTTCTATTTACCCGATAATGTTTGACAATCGAACGATTTGTGAATGTGCTTATCCCCATTGACTACCATTCATTTATAGATAAGTTTTCCAGCTAGTAAGAAAGCTAGCCAAACAAGACAAGCAGACCATGTTCAGCTGACAAACTGAATGGAAAACAATGTGTTACATGTATCACTGTTAGATATTTGTTCTAGGTCTTTATCTAGGTTTTGTGGATAAAACCAATCGCTCAGCACTTGAGCATTATCTGTGATTATTTGTCTTTATCAAAACAATATACTTTAAGAAAGGGTCCTTATGTCCAAGTGTCCCAAAACAAAAACAGGTTATTAAAATACACAAACTGTGTTATTTGTAATGCATACAGCGCAAAACAGAAACCTGAAACCTTACTTAAAATAAAGTAGATGCACATATGAAAATGTATATGTGTGCACTCTCCCATTAAATCTAACAGAGAAAATATCTGTTTCATGCATCGGAAATATCAGCACAAATATGTTTAAAATATGAAGGTTCAGGTTTCTGTTTTGTTAAGCATATTATTGGCTATTAACTCTTTTATCTAAATATTTAATTATGATAAGGATGCAGACAGCAGCAAACACAAAAATACCATTTCAGAATTTGTGACTGTTGACTTTATGATTTATGACGGTTGTACGGGTTTAAGAGGTTTTGAAGAATAATCGTGAAAGAACCTAAAGGATCGATATGTTTCTTTTACCCGTGTCATTGTGTTCTTGCTGTTTCGACTCCAGGTGCTCTGGTCTCGGAAAGATCATTAAGTACCCGCTTTTTTTCTTTGCAATGCTATAATCTTCTTATGTTTTATATGTTTGTCTGCTTTTGCATGCAACATTGTCTGCCTGAATGGTGGGTTGGATTTATTTCTCTAAGACTTCTTGTGTTGTTTGTTAATGCGAGACCTTGATGAGGTCAAGTGTAAGGCTGGCCCACCACATAACCTGGTTTTATCTCCCAGTGGCAAACGGTTTTACCACTGACCGTTACAAAGCGGTAACCATTAGGGTTCTCTTTTTCGTTAATTGTTTTCGGTGTCCTCTTTGAACGCAAATAAAACACATGCTCTCTTTCCTCACTTCTTTTTCGCTGCGTGGAGAGGCTGTGATTTGTGTTTGTGGCGATTCCTGATATGCATATTTCACTTTTCTATTTTAGAGTGTTATGTAACTATCCGATAACATGATTATATCTGAGGGCATGTGGTGACAAAATACAAGTACTGAAAAAAATATCTTCTTTACCTACTGTAAAGAAGTGTCAAAACATGTCAGTTGCCATAAACAATTGTTATATTTTAAAAACAGCTTATTTAACGATGCACTGTATCTTCTTAATATGTAAAACTATAAACACTTTAACTTAAAGGTTTATTTCATACCATGCAATGATTAAAATTAAACTATTTTTTTGAAAATAAAAAACATTTAAATTAGTACCTACCAACTTGAGAAATATGAACCACAAGTAGCACAATAAATGATTCCTTTTTAATCATTTTAAATTGTCTTTTAAATAGAGAGTTTTAACATCCCTCCATGATAAATAAGGAAAAAGACAAAACCGAAACGTAGCATTGCGTTTTTATTGGCGTTCGTATATTATCATGGTTGCCCCGTTACCCAATCACTTCAAAAACATTTGATATAGTATTAATCTTTATATATAGCAAAAGATACAAACATTTAATAAGAGGAAGTGGACTATATGACTCCTTCTAATACAAACATAGGACAATTAAAATACCATTATGAAATACTTTCTTATTATGCCCCCCCCCCCCCCCCCCTTCGAAGAAGCGGGGGTATATTGCTTTGCACATGTCGGTCGGTCGGTCGGTCGGTCGGTCCGTAGACCACATCTTGTCCCATCAATAACTAGACAACGCTTTGTGATACAGTCCTTATATTTGGTGTGGAGGTTGGTCATGACCAGTAGAAGACCCCTATTGATTTTGGGGTCAGTAGGTCAAAGGTCAAGGTCACAGTGGCCTTGACCACAAAAACCTTGTCCGATCAATAACTAGACAACGCTTTGTGATACAGTCCTCATATTTGGTGTGGAGGTTGGTCATGGCCAGTAGAAGACCCCTATTGATTTTGGGGTCAGTAGGTCAAAGGTCAAGGTCACAGTGGCCTTGACCACAAAAACCTTGTCCGATCAATAACTAGACAACGCTTTGTGATACAGTCCTCATATTTGGTGTGGAGGTTGGTCATGACCAGTAGAAGACCCCTATTGATTTTGGGGTCAGTAGGTCAAAGGTCAAGGTCACAGTGGCCTTGACCACAAAAACCTTGTCCGATCAATAACTAGACAACGCTTTGTGATACAGTCCTCATATTTGGTGTGGAGGTTGGTCATGACCAATAGAAGAACCCTATTGATTTTAGGATCAGTAGGTCAAAGGTCAAGGTCACAGTGGCCTTTGCATACAAAAACGTTGTCCGATCAATAACTAGACAACGCTTTGTGATACAGACCTCATATTTGGTCGAGGTAAATGTAATCCTCTCATTGGATGACCTGGTTATTGATATATAGGAGTTCCACCGTCTTGTAAATTGCTTTCATGACTGGTACCCTTCATTGCTAAAGCTTACAAAAGTCTCTAAATTTCCAAAAAATTAAATTCAATGCTAATAGATATCACTTGCACGTCAGGGGGGCATTTGTGTTTGACAAACACCTCTTGTTTTAAATGGAAGTCATTTAAAAAAGGTCGTTCCATAAAGAGATTTTAAGAAAGATGGGACATTGTTAGAAACAAAAATGGATCTTATTACCTTCTTAATCTGCTGTCGTGATATTGCTTCTTTGAAAAGAACAGGTGGCAACGTGAAAACGACCTGATTTGAACGACCTGATTTGTTGAAGAGCCAAGTACATAGTATACTGATTTTAAGGTAGTCTAACTGTAATGCTTTCCCGCGCATAAATTTGCGACGTCGTCAAACATCGGCTCGCTTTCGGTGACTTCCGACGCTACTCGTCAGAGCCGATTTACTATCGGCTCTGACGAGTAGCGTCGGAAGTCACCGAAAGCGAGCCGATGTTTGACGACGTCGCAAATTTACGCGCGGGAAAGCATTACAGTTAGACTACCTTAACTAGAATGTTGCGACAAACAAAGTTAAAGGCAAAGTGTGCGTGAAAAACAATATATAGATCTATATAAGAATTAGGCATGAAATGCTGTCTTTCATGGAGCCCTAATTGAGTGAAAAAGTTACAGGATTACATGAAATATAGGAAATAAAAAATATATGATTTTCACGGAAAATTGAACAGTTATTTTAAGCCCAGGTCACAACCCGCCGTGCGTATTTTTGTCCGTACGTGTTTTTCGGAGCGGCGTTTTTTGGGGTAGGACGTGGCAAGAGCAGAGAGGAAGCACGTTCCACTCACGGTTGTGCAGGGTGTGAGTACGTTAAAATAAAACCAGTATTTCGTGAAACGTTTATATTCTTAACTTAATGATGATAAACATCTTCAAATTCCTATATTATTTGTTTTTGTTTTTATTTATTTTTATTTTTAGACAATGAAACTAGAGGCCTTAGAACAAAGCCTTCAGCATCTGGAACGATCAGTACAGATATTCAAGGCGCAGATGGCGGAGATCCGGGAGCTGATTTAAGTAAGTATATCGCAGAATATAAAAGTGAAATATAACGCTGGAATGATTCGTTTGACTGGTCATATTTATTAACCTATACGATAATTGATAAAAGAGATATTTTACACTAAATTCTGATTTCTTTGTATTTTTCAGGACCTCTCGGCTCTCATTGTCTGAATGATTAGCTTTTGATTGTTATAGTACTGAATATTGTTGTTTCTTGTGTTTTTCTCTAACACTTTTGTGGTTTTCATTGTTGTTTTGTATTTTTATATATTGGTTGTACACCCACACCAGATATTCAATGTTTGCATTTATTCTTTATTAATATGCACTGTGTAAATAAGATATGTCCAGCGAAGTGTTCTGTTCCGAGCAAGGCTAGCAAAATATTATTCGATCACTTACTTATCTGTAGATAAGATACATATTTAAATATTCAGTAATTATCTTTGTGAATCCTTTATTAATAATTGTTAAATTCTTCTTCCTATTATTAATAAGTTGATTATTTTACATTGAAATAAAAACTGTTCCCACTTCATTACCCAAAAAATTGTGTATTTCTCTCGTATTATTCTACATGACTGACTGCTGTTACTACTATGTAACCTTGACAAAAAAGTTTGTCGTCGTTGTTGTTGTTTAAAAAAGAATAAATAAAATGATATAAATCTACAATACTTTGAGTGTAATATTTGCGCTAGAAAACAGCACCGTCCTGTCTCTATCCTGTGGCCAACATTCGCTTACAACTTCTTGAAGCGATTTCGTTCTGAATTTAAGTCCGCCATACAGCGGACCTAGGTTTAGAATGTAAGGTTTAAACTTCCTAACAGAATATAATCCTATCGTGTGGCTAACATTCGCTTAGAACTTCTTGAAGCTATTTCGTTCTGAATTTAAGTCCGCTATATGACCTTGGTTTAAAATATACGCGTTAAACAGACCAAAGAATATTATCCGTCATTTTCACAAATCGACAGAGATCGAAGAAAATGTTGTTTTCATTATTTTTTTTTGCGAACAATAATGCTTCCTTAATTATATTCTATAATACGAGACTGAGCAAAGAAGTTTCAAAACGTCTTTCAAACAGCTCTATTAATCTCTCTGAAGCTTCTCTAGCCTCCCTCCTTAACTGACGACATCTCATCCACCAACATACTTCATCTATCGTAGCTATGGTCACGTAGACAAATCCGAACATTTTAAAACGAATCAATAAGCAGTTCTCATACGAATTACGGTAACTTTTATATCGACATTTGGTGTATTGGTCAGTACTATGGGATCGATGAAATTAATTTTCCTATATCCGATTAATTAACTGAGCTGACGAGGCCATTCTATTACGAATGAAACGTTGACCTCAAGTATCGCTAAATGGTCGAGATCGATTATCAGTTCGCTATATTTATGAAGGATTTATCGGGGCTAAAGTATCGTTATAGGGTCTATTCTAGGTTCTTAGCCTTACCTGATTGGTCGCCATAAAAAAGGCCGGCCAAAACAAAGTTGATGGCGATTATGGGGAAAAAATGGATGAGTCATACTCCGATGACGTCACGACGAGTCACTCAATCCCCAATCCCCCGTGCAATCCCCCGTGCCTGTGCACCATTTCAATATATCTGTGCGGACTATTCTACTCCTGTCCACTGTGTATGTGGGATGCATATGTAGCGTGTTTTTAAAATTTTTACTGGATATATGAAGTAATTCCTTATGTTATTATTTCTTTATAAGTTATGGATATTACTACACATTTCTTTTACATAATCAGCAGAGGTGATGAACGGTGTTAAGTTGGTATTTTATATTAAATCTATGAATAACACTTTATAAATTGCAATTTAGTTGACGTTTTAAGATTGACGAGACTGTTTTTAGATCAATCCATACTGTTGTTTTACTGATCGTTAAAGCGGTTTCACAAAATACATTTTTATGTTTAAGGAGGTGCTTGGAAAACTAAGAAAACTAAAAGATGTTTTTGGAAATCATATTATCAGTATAATGTAGAATAAAACATACGGACATTTACTTTGTTTTATTAAGGCATCGCCACACTTCTCCCAATCCTATTCATCGATAAAATAAAAATCATCAAATCTCAGTAATAACAAAATGCCATTCAATGAAACTTTGCACAAATGAAGGTTACTTATGTATCTTTATTTTGCATACAGTAAGACAACTTAGAAAAGTAAAGAAACAAAGCTAGATCTAAAAATTCATTGAATTCTATTTACATAAATTCACAAAAACTAGGCGATGCAAAACATAACTTTAAATTCCCTCGTGAGCGCAATGATACTGACAAGAACATGTTGTGTACTTTGTAAAAACCGTTCAACTATTAAAAGAGAAATCAGTGATTGTCATCCGTTTACGCGACCAGGAAATTGAAGGTCAAACACACTTTTACTAATATCTCGTAAAGTTTACATAAGTAAATCATGAGGACACAATAAATTGTTGTCAGTATCATATTACTCATGTGGGCATTTAAAATGATGTTTTGTGTTCTTTAGTTTTTGTGAATTTATGTAAATAGAAGTTGAGGGAATTTTTAGATCCTGCTATGTTTCTTTGCATTTCTAATATGTCTTACCATCTGTAAAATAAAGATACATTAACAACATACACTTGTGCAAAGTTTCATTTAACAGCATTTTTCCGTTATTGAGATTTTGATAATTTTCTTTTTATCGATGAATAGAATTGGGAGGAGTGTGGCAGGCCCTTAACAATTCAAATTATTGATTAACTAGTAAGTGCATGTTTTATTGGTTTGTTAATGTGACAAAAGATAGTAGAAACATCTGAGAGCTCTATCACACTGGACGATTAGAGGAGGGGGATGAACTAGAGTGGGATTATGAATCAGAGGTAGTGCCTAGAACTAGAGTGGGACTATGAATCAGAGGTATGTACAGTTAGATCTGCCTTAGCAAATAGCAAGCACCTTTGTTAAGCAGCCAAATTGAAGTATATCTATAACTGATTTTTCCCCTCATATTCACCTGTCTTTAACAATAATCTATAAAAGCAGCCACTAATAGAAAACATAGTAGAAAGTCAATTTGTTAGATATATACAGGGCTTTTCATCAGAAAAATGGGAAGAGGCCCTGGAAAGAGGCCCTGGCCTTTCCAATTAGGAAATTTATGCACAATAATTGTTTATTTTGGGAAAACAAAATTAATTGAAAGATGGGTTCTACTTTATGAAATTGAATAGTAGGATCTACAGCTGAGAGATTCGCATTTTTTAACATAAAATACAAACACGGTTTCTTTACATAAATCATATATTTAGTAAGCATTACAAGACGAATGTTACGGAGACCGGAATGAGCGATTGGGGCCTTATAATAGAAAATCTGATTCAAGAAAAAACAAGGAGGTATGCTCGTTTAGACCATTTTTTCAAAATATTCAGAAGGTTTTCATAATTTGCATGCTGAAAGATATTTCAATACCAAGCATGAAAATGCAAAAAAAAGTGGGGGTCACCGTGCTTGTTTTTGATATATTTGCATATTAAACACACCACCTATATTGAAAAAATGGACAAACATACCAGAATGAAATGGGGGGGGGGGTTACATAAAATAATTTGTTAATTGGTATATATAAATCAACAAATGAAATAAATGCATATTGATTTTGTCACCAAATAGTTTATTTTATTATGTAAATTAATTATTTTGCTAAACTACCACATTTGTGCCGAAAAATAATCTGGAGCTTTGCGCAAAGGTCAATTGTTTATATATTTCAAATTTGACCTTAACTTGCAATCTTTACTATACAAATATTACAAAATGAGGTCAGAGGTGGTTCTTATCAAGTTGGAATAGGACTGGCAAGTAGCAGAGTGACAGCAAGATATGGAGATCTGCATTTGCATTTCCAAATGTCAACATTTTTTTAACAACTTGTCACATTAACTAACTCTAAACCTAGTTAAAAACTTACCAGTTTCCACTGTTATCACGTAATGACTGTCCATAATTTACAAACAAAGTCCCTCATTCCTGAATGATGTAATAAGCCAGCGGTAATTAACAAATACTCGGAGCTAATGTAAAGTATTTACAACATTGCTCGGTATTAAATTCATTACCATCCAGCAAGTCTGCCGCAAAATATTGGTTTTTCTGCAATTAATTTCCAAACTTTCGTCCTTGAAAACATGTTGACCTTTGTGAGCATTGAAATCACTTTGCTGTGAAAATCAATATTTTCCCCGGTAGGCGGTACAAATCTTCTCTACCTGTAAACAAGGTTTTGCTTTCCGTGAAATAAACAGGCAATGAGCTAAAGAAACCAAACGGATAAAGACATTCTTTAACGTTCGTGGATAATTTTTCTTTCGATAAATTTATAGGCACTAACATTGATCGGTGTTAGGTAAGACGCTTGCATTTATGTTGATTTTGTATGTGGAAAAAAAACGCGCGTTTCACTAATGTTGATCAGAGACGTTGCTAAGAACAGTCGTAAAATTTAAAAACAAAAAAGAGCAAACATTAGTGAATAGTTAACATTTTACAATTAAGCATAGATCTTAATTCATATATTTTCGATAGTCAGTGTGATTAAAGAAGTTTATTATAAATCTAAAGAATTTTACGACTTACTGTAACTATGGTTACACTACCAAAAAATGGAAACAATCCAGCCCCCTTAAATGAACCTTTGTCAAAGTACCCGCATACCGCCACCACCGCGGCATCAAACATCACCTCGGTCTCAACAACAATACATCTATACAACACTATAACAGGAACAACAACACGCATCGGAACATGAAACCTGACTAGGTGGAGCGATAATGCAATTGGCGACAAAAATTTCTAACACCTGTTTTTCACTTTGATCAAAATTTATTTTTTATATGATATATCATTATAATGCTGAAATGACCATATGTTATCTATCTTAATTTCATCTAAATATGCTTTAGTTTTGAACTTTTAAGAATAACCGTTTTTTTTGTTGTGGGAGCAATTGTTTTCTGTCAAAAATTAAATACGGTAAGGCAGGTCTGTAGTAAACAAATTTGACTGTATTCTGATTTTTATGCTCCCCCCGAAATTCGGGGGAGCATATAGTTGTCGCTTTGTCCGTCCATCCGTCCCGTTCGTCCATTCGTCCGTTCGTGCGTCCGTCCGTCCGTCATAATGTTGTCCGGACAATTACACAAAAACTATGAGAGGTATCAAGACTAAACTTCATAGGTAGTTAGATCTCGTTGAGGAGCAGTGCAGTGCACAAGAACTATAACTCTTGCTTTATTCATTTTTGAGTTATTGCCCTTTGAAATTTCTCATACTTACTTTTTGTCCGGGGCATATCTCCCAAAGTCTAAGAGTTATGAAGTTGAAACTTCATAAGTAGATAGATCTCAATGAGGAGCAGTGCAGTGCACAAGAACCATAACTCTTGCTTTATTCATTTTTGAGTTATTGCCCTTTGAAATTTCTCATACTTACTTTTTGTCCGGGGCATATCTCACAAAGTATAAGAGTTATGAAGTTGAAACTTCATAAGTAGATAGATCTCAATGAGGAGCAGTGCAGTGCACAAGAACCATAACTCTTGCTTTATTCATTTTTGAGTTATTGCCCTTTGAAATTTCTCATACTTTTTGTCCGGGGCATATTTCACAAAGTATAAGAGTTATGAAGTTGAAACTTCATAAGTAGATAGATCTCAATGAGGAGCAGTGCAGTGCATAAGAACCATAACTCTTGCTTTATTCATTTTTGAGTTATTGCCCTTTCAAATTTCTCATACTTACTTTTTGTCTGGGGCATATCTCACAAAGTATAAGAGTTATGAAGTTGAACCTTCATAACTAGATAGATCTCAGGGAGGAGCAGTGCAGTGCACAAGAACCATAACTCTTGCTTTATTCATTTTTGAGTTATTGCCCTTTGAAATTTTTCATACTTCCTTTTTGTCCGGGGCATATCTCACAAAGTATAAGAGTTATGAAGTTGAAACTTCATAAGTAGATAGATCTCAATGATGAGCAGTGCAGTGCATAAGAACCATAACTCTTGCTTTTATTGATTTTTGATTTATTGCCCTTTGAAATTTCTCTTACTTATTTTTTGTCCAGGGCATATCACACAAAGTATAAGAGTTATGAACTTGAAACTTCATAAGTAGAATGAATTCGTTGAGGAGCAGTGCAGCACACAAGAACCATAACTCTTGCTTTATTCATTATAGAGTTAATGCCCTTTGAAATTTACCATACTTACTTTTTGTCCGGGGCATATCTCACAAAGTATAAGAGTTAGGAAGTTGAAACTTCATAAGTAGATAGATCTCAATGAGGAGCAGTGCAGTGCACAAGAACCATAAATCTTGCTTTATTGATTTTTTATTTATTTCCCTTTGAAATTTCTCTTACTTAGTTTTATCTGGTGCATATCTCACAAAGTATAAAAGTTTCTGAACTTGAAACTTCATAAGTAGAATGATCTCAATGCGGAGCAGTGCAATGCACAAGAACCATAACTCTTGCTTTATTCATTTTTGAGTTAGTGCCCTTTGAAATTTCTCATTTTTTTGTCTTATTTTTGTACAATATTGTAAAATGCTTTCTGTTTGAATCGTAAAGGAAACTTTCAAATACAATATCTTTCTTACAAATTCTTCCTGTTCTAACAAAAAAGTATTTGTGACAAAGCGGCGTTGGGGAGCATAACCCGTCTCTGACGGCTCTTGTTTACAAACGTTTTGGTGAAAGTAAGTTGTGTAATTTGATTTTCTATTTTTGTGTGCTACAAGTGATTTATTAATTGTAGGGGAGACCGGGGCAAAGCGTTACATGGGGCAAAGTGATACATTTGAAATTTACACTTGATGACGTCATCAATGACATCATTATCAATCTGTTGTAAACACTCTTCTGGGCAGCCATATTCTAGAAAAGGTCACGCAATATTATGTTCATGTTTCAAGTGCAGAAGAAAAATATATAAGTTTTCGAGGCATGTAAGTAAATTTTTAAAATGTTTATAAATGCCTGGTTGTTCTTTACAGGTATAATAGCTGATAATGAAACTTGTGTTTAAAGTTTTAAGTAAATCATTGAGATTCAAATGCAGATTTTGTGTTGTTCGGTCTACTTCGGATATTTTTGTAGATTGAATATGTTGACAAAACAGCGATTGGGGCAATGTGTTACATCCTGTATAGGGCAGGGTGTTGCAGTCTGAAGTAGATTGTTAATATGTAAAGGAAAGGGAACCGAGCTGATACAGAAAAGATAATATTATGTTTTCAATTTCAGATGGCGGGTATACAAAGAAAGAAAGTACATCACATGCTTCATTATACAGCTAGGGGCAAACGTTGTAGCAGTTTAAAATGCATATGAATTTGAAGACTCGGAATATGTGTCATTCATTAAGTCTTGGTTAAACAGTTACTCTTTTCCATGTTTCATTTCCATTGCCCCAAACACATAAATTTATTTAAAAGTCATTTGTTTATTATATTATTATTTTTATATTTTATTATTATTCTAAATATTATGTAGTAGTGGTTGTATAATAAGTATAAGCTATTTAATGATTATTTATAATAACTCATAGATAAAAAATGAAATATGCATATCAGGAATGGCCACATCCAGCATACACAGCCTCCCCACACAGCCAAAAAGTAGAGAGGAAAAGAGAGCATGGAATTATAATAATCAGTTTCAAAATGGACGCCACAAACAAATAACAAAAGTGAGAACCAGAGGGGTTACCGCCTTGGAACGGTCAGTGGCAAAACAAAATGCCACTGGGGGTTTAAACCAGGTTCTAGGGTGCACCAACCTCACACTTGCCCCAACAGGTTCTCGTATTACAAAACAAGTACAAATTGTCTTGGTGAAATAACTCCAACCCATCCATCAGCTCAACATAGTTGCATGCAAAAGCATACAAACATATAAACATAAGAATTTAATAGCATTGCAAAGCCTAAGGGCGGGTACTCAATGATCTTACCGAGACCAGAGCATCTGGAGTAAAATCAGCAAGAACACGATGACAGGGATAAAAGAAACAAATCGAGCTTCTAGGTTCTTTTAAGAAAAGATTTCCACATAAACCTTCATAAACTCTTAAACCCCTGCCACCGTCGTGCAACCAAAGAGGTAAGCAAAATGATCAACTGTAGATGGGTTAATCACCAGGCCTGCAGAGCGCTGTAAAATATCATGTTGGTAACCTTTCTTTTTAAATTTACAGATGGTTTTTACGAATAACCGGGAGAAATTAACATCGCCTTTTATCTTCTTAAGTTTATAAATTAAATCTCCATAAAAAAAACTGGCTGTGAAATTCCTTGTTGCAAAAGTGATTTTAAACTGCACCTGTATTTATGAATTAGATCTGGATATCGGCGATAAAACTTGCAAAAGGTTTTCCTTAATTTGTGATACCGATAACCTTGTTTTTAAAAGTTTTTCTGTAATGCAAAGATTACGTTCATTGAAATCATTAACATCGTTGCAAGCTCTTGAAAAGCGAACAAGTTGTGAGATATAAACCCCGTAAAATGTAGCACGAGGAACATCGCCGTCTAAAAACGGAAAATTTACTATATTAAAATTAAAATCA
>JAZAYU010000057.1:3317971-3540689 GCA_038501625.1 Corbicula japonica
TACCTAACGTGTCGCCATTTATCCTATAAATTGATATCAGACAAGTTCAATAAACAAAATCATTATTGATGCTTCCACGCTGAATGTGTAATCATAACCTCATGTGGCCATCTTAGTCGTTTATCTCTCTCGTCCGCAGCTTATTGGTCGTATTGATGACTGTCTTTTAGCGTAGCGCCGCCCAATTGACTACACTTATGATATTAGATAAAAATATTGCCCATGCTGATCTCCTATGTTTACTTTAAACAATGGCCATGTCACATTCGCTAAACCTCCGGTATCTTCTGATAACATTCACCAAATTTGCACTGGAAATCGCAAACAAATGGCAAAATCGCTGATCCCCCCTTTTTTTACTTTAAACAATGATCCCCTCACTTCGCTAAACTTCCGTTAACTTCTGAGAACATTCGCAACATTTGCACTGGAAAGCGCAAAAAGCAAAATCTCTCTTTAAAAGACAATATTTTGACAATTAAGCAAGTTCTGAGCATTCGTTTCCTCATAAATGCTTGTTTAAAACATCTCCTCGTTTACTATAAGCCTCTACTGTTTCACGACCGTATGTTTGGTGATTTATACCACAAGAAAGAAATTTTTAAAATTAACACATGGGTAGAAGTGTTCATCAATTTGTAAAGTTAATGCATGGACATGAGTTTTTTTGAAACCCGCATAATGTCATCTAACATGGCATACACTGAAATTGACATCATTAAAACTAACAAACAAAAACAGGAAAATGTGCGAGAACCACCAATATTACATGTTTAAGTTCAGCATTCTAACGAAATTGTTGAAGATCAGAATAGTAAATTTAATAATTTGAGTCCCTGTCAGGCTGCTCATCCCCCCACCCTAGGACAGTGACGAAATTTTGTTGTTGAACTCTAGATTTTGGAATACATTTTTGGTTGAAAGTGTATGCTAATGACCGACTAGCTTTTTGTAAACTTTTGTTTACAGACAGCCTTTCCCGCAAAAGTCGGAGCGTGCTCGATTGGAAATTCCGACATTTAGAACAGGGAGAACTCCAATCGAGTGCGTCGGAACTGTGTTCTGGCAGCGTTCTACCCATTCCATCGAAATAGGTGGTGTGAATCGGTCAGTGTTTTATACTGCACCAAACTGAAATACTTTTAGATACTGTTTTTTTTGCCATAAAATAAGATAATGGTTACATTTCAGTACTATGCCAAGAATTTCACCAACATAAATACCAGAAATAGTGTTATTTTTCAGTAAATTATAAATATTGCTTTTTGTTTACTGATCTAAAAACTAGGAAAACTTAGTTGAACTATGAAGTATGGCTTATTAAGACCATTAGGAGTTCTTTAGACTTCAAAAGATATAATAAACATGCAATTATGTAACACTTTTTATAAAAACCTATCATGATTCTGTTCCGACATCCAATCTCACTCGTTTGGCAGATTCTTAGACTCTTTCTCCGTCGTTATCAGAAAATAAACGACTGTTGTAAACCAAACAACTAGAGGCCTCTGATTGGCTTCTGGATTATGTCAAGCCTGTTCTCTGTATCTATTTAAAAAAAAATTCTCCAGCTTCTTATCAACTAAGCCTATTGCTCATTACAATAATTCAACATAACACTTGATTAAAGATTAAATATAACCCATTTGTAAATCAAAGCACTGAAAGTACTGATGGGTGGCGTTTTAGAGTGATTGTCATGTAACATCATCTATAGATTGTGTGGAGTTTCCTATTGGAGGAGTATGAAGGAACTTTCGGATGGCAGAGCAAAAGTTTGCATGCCCCGCTTCTGCTTTATCAAGTTTTTTTTTACCACGGATTTTCGGGCGGATGCTTATATCCAAGACTGAAGTCATTTTGTGCCAGAAAAATATATAATAAGTCAACCTTTGGTTTGAAACTTTAAATTGACAATAAAGAAGTGAACACACATGGACAAATAAAAATACTTTAAAAAATGAAATATGCATATCAGGAATGACCACATCCAGCATACACAGCCTCCCCACACAGCCAAAAAGTAGAGAGGAAAAGAGAAACTATGATATAGTTGCTATTTGCACTATGATTTGAAACAATATTTATTTATTATAAGGAAATAAAAGATATGCAAAAATAAAAATAATATGACTATAAAACAATAACAAAATAAGTCAGAGCACTGCATCATGTCTAATTAAATTGAAACGCTTTAAACGCGTTGAAGTTTCGTCTAAAGTTACACTTCAAAGCCTTCTTTTTTGTTAGAACGTCATGCTAATTACCGACTAGCTTTTTGGAAACTAAAACTTGTTTGAAAACGTACCGTGTGCAAAAAAGTTGCATCGTGGTTAATGGATGATTTTATTTTGTTTTGTTCGTTTCGAATAATATGACTATAAAGCAATTTTATAAAAATTAGGCAGAGCACTGCATCAAATCTAATTAATTTTAAACGCTTTAAAAATTCGCCTGAAGTTTACACTTTAAAGCCGTATTTCATTAATATCCATGCTTATTGTTTAATCAAATATCCCTCAAAATTCTGCATGAATGAAATGCCACACCAAGTTTGAGATAAGCTATGATCACCCCATTATTATTCTTGCAATTATCAATGGTAAATGTCCGAATATCCCTTGAATAAGTTATATTTATTATTGTTCCTATCTTGGCTTATCAGTACTCATTACAAGCAAAGCCCTCTGTTGAAAGCTGATCAGTGTATTGCTATTTGTAAACACATACACTGCTGCGAGATAACCTGTTTACCTAATAACAATCGCGCAGCGCCGTCTACCGTCTCATAAACTCAGTGAACTCTCTGGAGGTAAAATGATCGAATTTCACTTTTGGTAACCGCGTTCAACTATATAAGTAGATAGAGACCCAGGTACCATTTTGATCATGTGACTAAAATTCACATGTGAAACACTGGGCGGCGTTTTTAAACGCCACCCAAAAAGAAAAGAAGAGGTACAGCTTATACTGTATTAAACCAGCATCTAGAAGGTGTAAACGTCGCCCTGAACGACAGGATATGGCAAACAGTGTGCAGTATTTGTGCAACTCGAATGATTAACATTTAAACCCCCGACGCACTACGTCAGCAGTGGTTACAAGCGTCGTAACAATACAGATACAGATCTCATCATAATATGCATTCCAAACATATGAATGGCAATAAATCAGTGACCGACATTTAAGTGGCATCAAATTGCTATCAGCAACTCTGCTGTGATAACGGTAAACATACATCTTGTAATATGACTTCGAGTTCGTTGTATTTTTAAATCTAACACCAACTGGTGTTGTT
Source organism: Corbicula japonica (assembly GCA_038501625.1). Lineage (NCBI taxonomy): Eukaryota > Metazoa > Mollusca > Bivalvia > Venerida > Cyrenidae > Corbicula > Corbicula japonica. The sequence continues at coordinate 3,321,270 of JAZAYU010000057.1, forward strand.
AATCTCCAGCAGCAGTATGTACTTTACTTGCAAGCTTGGGGAATACCGCCTATTTAGATAACTGAAGCTCGCTAAGGATTCTCTGGCGACTATAATCGCCAGACAAAATTGGTTTACTACTGTCGCTGTCTGCTGAAAGTACAGACATGCTCAGTGAAACAGTCAAGCAGCTCCTGTGGAAGAGTCGGAATTTGATTCTGGCACAGTTCCGACAGCCCAATCGAGCACGCCCGGATATTCATTAGTCTCTAAGAAAAACATAAACGATGTCTTGCTTTTGACCAACAAAATCAATATAACGGATTGAATCTATTTCATATTATATGGGATCATCCTGAACAGTTGTTTGAATCAAATAACGTAACAGTTCAATTTATACACAAATAATATTTTGCTATGGAGGTTTTCATCACGTGACTTTCTAAAAAAAGACGCATAACATTTTTTCTACACCCTGTAGAAAATACAACACACGTATGTTTATATAATTTAACATGTCGTTATATATCGGCTCAATTTCTGATTTGATGTTACTACAACGTCCAGATATTGTTTCATCAACATTTAGAAGACTTTTCTTGCAAATAGGGGGAACGGAATAGCATTCCCAAGCTCTAGACGGGTGGCTTTGTCTAAAGTGACCACGTCCGGTGCCGCTGTTAACCGGTGTTACCCTTCAAAGTTCAAGTTTGGTCCATTATAATATGTCGGTCATCAGGATGACCGACAATCATATAAATACCTGTCAATAGTTGACAAATCCCAAATTGTAATCGGGAAAGCTGCATATAATGTATCACAGATCGGAATTCCCGAGATAGCCCGATGCATTTTATTCGAAATGTCGTTAACGATAACATTCTTAAGCCCTAAAAAGATTATTATGAAAATTAACGTTGATAAATTACAGAAATTTAAGGAACACTCTTCTAATGATAGGTAAAACTGGACTTGTTTGTCGATTGTACTTAAAAACGCTTCTCTGACTGGCAAACTCCCAATTACGTGATCGGCGACACCCGAGGGTAATTTTCAATTTAAAGTCAATCTGACCATTTAAAGTTATACTATAATACTATGGGAAGAATGGAGCGCGGAGGAATGTAACGGACATAATTTGACTCCATAATCGTCTGTTGTATTTAAGAATGGCAAGCAAACGGACACCTGATAGTCTCTGTAAAACTCTTTTAAGTCTTATATGAAATATCTGTCGAAACACACTGCTGTAATTGATAAAGGAGCGCTTTACATGAACTCTTCTCTGGTACATAATGATCAGCGATTATGCTATAGAAACGCTAAATCCCTTTTTACCTAAAGGGAAGGAAAACAGTTGTTTATGTACTGCACGTTTAGTAAAGAAGTTGATAATCGGCGTAGAACTTCGAGACGATTATCACGTAAACGGCGGGTGCGTCCAAGTTACATTTCCGACCATATTAGATGCAAATTGCATTGTGTTGCTCTACATGTACTAATATGAATCTTTATTTTTATAACTTTAAGGTTATAAAGGTTTGTGGATTGGAGCAACGGATTCCATAAATGAAGGAACTTTTTTATGGGTGGATGGCAGCCAGTATTGTGGATCATTCTGGTTACCGAAAGAACCAAACAAAAGAGGAAGACTGTGTACAAATTCAAAGACCAGAACATTCAGCCGATATTGGTTTAAATGATTATTATTGCAGAGAACAGCAGCCTTACATATGTCAATTCCAAGGTAGAAATTATTCAAGCAATTTAATAAAGGCAATGCATCTCTTTGTTCGTTAAGGTTTGCAGCTGATATTTTCAACGCTATCGATAAAAGTTCCCAGCATGCCATCCTCCCCGTTTCGGGGAAAAATTGACTTAAAATACATTTTGTCTGTCATATTGTTCTCTGAGGCTTTGTCTGCTGGATGTAACGATTCCTGATATGCATAATTCACTTTTGGTACAAATTCTTTATATTGCTCAAATGGAGCTTTTCTATTCTATCATTGTTCATATGTGTTTCTTAAATATTATATATTTATATGTAACAACCAAGGCGCTGGCCATGTAATTATTTAATTTTCGTCGGATTTAATATAGTAATAACAACACAAAAAATGGTCGGATGCATTTGTTATTTAGTTTTACATCACACAACTTAATCAAATGTTTGGCTGAAAGTGTTTCCATGTTTTTATTCCTCTGCCTGTTTCCATGTTTTTATTCCTCTGCCATATGTAAAAGAAACTTTTCCGATTGTTTTATTTTGCTGTAAATTGAAATGTCTGTCGTGTTTTGTCAGCTCTTTTGTAACTGTTCTATTTCAAGAAACGGTGTTTCTTTGCCACAATATCAAAATCTACATGGCAAAGGAGCTGGTTATATCAAAATGTACAGGGTATTATAAGGAACGTTTAGACAATAACACGACCAATCCGTTATTGACAACTGCAAAATATCACAGAACAACTCGTTCGGTAGCCTACTATTATTTATCATCTTAACATGTATTATAGAATATATTCTTTAATTTACAAGACATTTAATAATTTGTTTGCTGATAATATAATATTTTACGCATTCCGAGAACTGAAATTCAAAAATTGAACAATTATTTTATTCCATGACTTTTTAAAAATATGTAAACATTTGTTTTTTAACTACTTGTTTTGGTATGCCTGCAATAATTTCAATATTCTAATCTTCATTTTTTGATTTAGACAAGACGTTGCATGTTCTGGTTTGAAGAAACATGAAAATACTTTTGAATACTTCATGCGTTTCTAATTTCTTTAAGTATATGTTTATCAACTCTCTGTCTTAGATCTTTTTAATGTCTGTTTTCAATACAGTAACAGCTCTTGTTCAGTTGAGTTCTAATGTACTTTCAAATTGGTGATCATTATAACTTGAATATGTATTTGGCCATTATATTTTTCTGAATTTTTGGTTATAAAATTTAGTGTATGGCCATGTAACAACGAACATCCTGTTTTCTTATTTCCCCTGTTTATAATTATAAACTATATCATTTGTATTGTTAACAGTACGTTAGCATGTTTTCTTTGTAATGCTGCCGGCCGCAATGGATTAGTTTCTGTTCGTAGTTTTACATAAGGAATTTTTTTTCGATGCTTCGAGTCAATTGATTTGAAACGCTATGTTATCGAACAGTAGTTTTGATGCGTGATCGTTTGCAAGAAAGAAGCGGCACAGTTTAAGGTAATGAATTTATTATTTATTTTCACGTTATTTTCACGTTTTATTAACGTCTACTGCTTTTTCAACAATTGCCAATTATTGCGAATGATACGTTGTTTAAAATGTTGTTTCGCATATCACTATGTCATGTCAATATCAGGTTTTGTTGATTAATAGATATTGTACAATGTTTAAAGCAACTTTTACGACATCGTAAACATAACCTGCATATCACAGACAATGCCAAATTTAAGAAGCAGGAAGTATATCCGTGATTGAACAATATCCAAATTCGACTAATTAATAAGCTGGTTTTTAACCATTTTAAATAGGTGTTTTCTACCATGGAAGAAAAGCCCTCTCTGAACTAAAATTCACACATCCCTCGTTGCAGTAGAATAGAAGATAGATCGGCTACAATAAACATTTTGTTATGATTGATAAATATTATAAAAAAACAAACACACTAATTATCAGACTAGTGGCTAGTCTAAGATAACCCCAAAGACAAACAATTACGACAGCAGCGCCTAGCCAGTTATGCAAGAGACAGACTAAATGTATACCATCCATTTAAGGATTTAAGGATGTCACCATAGTTTGGTGGCGGATTTATGCTTTTTCTTTTTTCCCTTTTTTTCGCCGCGAAATAACGCCAAGCGATAAGACGAAATAATTTCGCGCAAAAATAGCGGGTTTTTTTTTCGTTATTTCGAGTGGCGTTCTTTCGTTATTTCGTCTTTTCACGTGGCGTTTTTTTTTCGTTATTTTGTCTATTCGCGTGGCATTTTTTCGTTATTTCATCTTTTCGCTTGGCGTTAAATGAGCCACCATAATATACTGCCTTCCACATTGATTGACAATCTTCATGGTTTGAAATATGCTCAATTTTTACAAGAGGTAATTGAAACAGATAACTACATTTATCATATTAATAGGAATTTCAACGATATAGCTTATTTAAAGTGTTTGCTTTACTAATCATACTATCTGGTTGATTTACGTTTTACTCATTGAGCAATAACTTATCTATATTAAATAAACAGTTGAGAAAGCCTCGTTCTAAGGCGATACCACTCTGGTTCTCTTTTTCGTTATTTGTTTTTGGTGTCTATTCGCTAAGACAGTATATTATGGTTTCAGTTCTTGAAACTTGTTTGCGCTCTTTAGAGTTAATCAATTATAACAGGAGGATAACACATTTCATTTTATCTTATAGCAAAACCCAACTTCATTTAAAAACGCGGAAGACTTCCTTCGTTTGATATATTTACATAGTTTACCAAGCTATGTGTCTACGGTTTTTCATTGGGCTTTTATCAATCCGGAAGCATGATAGCTAATTATTTGTATAATTATTATAAATATTATAATTATTCATTATTATTATTACTTTTATTATTATTATTATTATTATTATTATTATTATTATTATAAATAAGTACTATTTGTAAGCGCGGTTTTGGATAATTTACCTTTTTACATTAAGTTATGGCTGTTGTGAAATGCAGGAAAATCCCGCCGTTTAAAAACCACCACAACGATTAAGCACCCACACAGTAATCAAATCATGTTTTATTGTATTGTTAACATAATGAAGAGAACGAGACAAAGCGTTTTTAGGTTCAGAATATCCACCATGAGTACAGTAAAACATTTTGGTGAAGTTGGTGAAGTTGACATTAATTTAATTTCCAAGGTAAAAATCAGATTAAGACACATATATATATCAATGTTAAAAAGGAAATTATCTAAGATCACGGTATAAAAAGGAAAAAGATGTGCATCTGCTGTAAATCGACCCGGGCCGCCTGCGCGATAGGCGAGCATTCTACCACTGTACGGTGTACCAACCATGATTAGGCTACAGATGATTTTTGATGGTGTCTATAAAATATCGGATAACTGTTAAGAGAATAATCAACATTGTCAAGATTTTCTTCTTTTGAATGTATGGGTTTCAGTGTGTTTGTTATTATGTACTACAGCCTCAGATTTCTTTTCAAAGAGTGCAATTGAGACTAGCTTTTTATCTTTCGATTATACTAAGTAAAAATTTATTTGTAGATTTCTTTTTTAGCACTGTGGGTTTTCCGGTACTTTTCAGGCTATTTTCTCTATTTTCGTTCATATCAGTGCATATTTAAAAATATGAAATGTCAACTTTAGATGCATTAGATGCTAAGAGTGCTTCGGCGACATAGAACAGAATATCTTGAGATTACGCTGTTTCTCCGACAAATCGGTGAACCTATTAGTTTAATTATTTTTTATTTATTTATTTATTTACTAATATACCTTCTTCTGAAACTATTTTCACAAAACTGTGTCGTGTACCAGTATTAAATCAAACAAATTTGTTAAATGAAACGGGATGATTTGTATTGCTTTAATGGTTAGGTGATCACTTGATAATCTATTATTATCAAACACTTGTATGAAAACCCCTTGCTCAAGAACTACTTATTTACTGACGATGACATTGCAAACTGAAGAAGTAATCTTCATCGCCATCGATTCCTTAACCACATACACGAAAACTTCAATTTCCATGTGAATGGTTAGATTTCAGGATTAAAGATACTACCCTTGTTCGCATTCGGTCATGTTAGACCGAGTACAGTCTGTCAGCTTCAGGCATTATCTTTGTCAACTTTTTTCCACGTTATATAGTTCACTTCTCATAACATAATTAGAGACATCCTTATTTATTCCTGTCCGTCCGTTACCTGAATGCCGTTTCGTTCGTCAAACTGATACCAGTCGATCAAGTCGTGAAGAGAAAATTTCACATAAGTTTCTTAATCCTATAAAATTTGATGAACTCTAACGATAACGTTTTATTAACTAAAGCTGCAATTGATTTAATATTAGAAAGTGCCTTTATCAGTCATTTTCGCCCTAACATAAAAATTATCTCATCTCTCTTGACAACTTATGTTTGGAAGTAACTCGTCTTACATAATCATAGCAGTCTCACCAATAATAGTGACTGGAAGAAAAAAAAACTATGAAAAAGAATAAAATGCGATATTCTTTCCGCAGTTGCCTCTTTGTTGAGTTAATATTTTTCCTTTCGACGGAAAATGGTTTGAATGCTAGGACAGGTATTGCTAACTGATTTAAGATTTAATTAATTAATTGATTTGAATTTTAAAAGAACTATTCTAATCGATTTTTATATTTGCTTCAATTGCTACTTAGTTTGTTATTTGTTTTCAGTGTGCCCGGCTGGAAAGACGACTGCAACAGACACGTGTTATGAATTATATGCTGGAGAATCTAGATCATGGGAAGATGCAAGGAGATTTTGCCTAGACAGAGGAGGAAACCTACTAACCATTAGAAATAAACAAGTCTTTGACGATATTTATTCAAAAATCAGCGGATTTGGTATATATGCTATCTCATCCATGAAATAAAATATACTTTATTCTTTGACATACAATTTGTGGTTTGATTATTTAAGACTAACCTTATTCCTTTAAAATCCAAACAAGTTATTTAAAAAAGTGAAATATGCATATCAGGAATGGCCACATCCAGCAGACACAGCCTCCCCACACAACCAAAAGGTAAAGAGGAAAATAGAGCATGGTTTTAGAATAGTCAGTTTCAAAATGGACGCCTCAAATAATCAACGAAAGTTATTGGAGGTAATCACTTGAAACTGTAGATTGTATGTTCGCGATGATGTTATATCAAAACGGTTACCTTGTGTTCTAGAATGCCAAGAAAATGTTGACATTAAAATATGATAATATATTTACCATACTGCAAGTATATGAACAGTAAGCATCACTTTAGTAAACTAGTTAAAAGTAAATATTGGTGATCTCTATACAGCTATAGGCAAAACGGTGAAATACGTTATAGGAGCTAGCCACATTCAGAAAACCAAGCTACACCTCCAAAAAGAAAGGATAAATATAAATCAATATTAAGAAACACATTTTTAAATGTCGTCTTTTTAGGATACAACTTTTGGATAGGTGCTCATGATCACAACATTGAAGGACAGTTTGTTTGGGTGGCTGGTTCTAGTTGCTGTGGTGGACTTCCTTGGGTTATCAATGAACCTAATGGCGGCAGAGATGAAAATTGTGTTAATTTTTGGGACTCTGGTCATGGAATTGGTCTCAATGATTTTGATTGTGGAAATAAAATAGGATTAATCTGCGGTTATAAAGGTCAGTTTTTCGTTACATTTAAATTAAGAAATTCGTGGTTAAGGGCCAAGTGTGGAAGATTGGTTATTCTGATGTAAGTAAACAACTTTCACACAGTATCAATTCATCATTGTAATGGTCATTGTCATTATTTGAAAGGAGAAAAACTAAACAAAGTTATGGCAACATTTATTTACATTTTAGTCATGTGAAATGGGCATAACTCAAAAAAGGAGTGAAACAGGAGCAAGCATTCGTGTAATCAGAAACGGATTCGTTCATCAAGATGATATATTCCAAGTCTTTAGTAAATAGGATGAGTACTCTCAAAGTTATAGGCAACATTAAAATAGATGAAAAGGAAAACTTTGAAAGTCACATAACAGGACAAATATAAAAATATTGCAAGCTCGGTTTGATTGAGTCTGTTTATGGGCAGTAATAGAAATGCATATGTGGCACTCTCTGGGAAAAATGGTCCAAAATGCAATTTTTGGCAAAAATGAGTTATTATCATTTTCAGGTACCTTGTTGAGTTTGGAGTACACCAATTCAATTTTTTTTTGAAAATGACTTATTTTAACTGAAAACCAGGGGGAAACCACCGTGGGTGTAAAAAAGCCTTCTTTTGTCAAAATATGTTCAAATAAATAGGTGCATTTATGTGACAATCATAGGAAATACAGTATTTCAGTCTCTGTTTATTGCCCATGAATAGTATTTTTATATGAATCAAGTTACTAATTTTACAAAATGAAATACTAAAATTTCGGCTACCATGGCAACCGAACTGAAAAAACATCTTTGACACGGGTTTTCCGGGTAACTGGCACCAAATTTATAACATATTATTGTATTTTAGTATATTCTATCTTTCTTATCCGTTTATTGATAAATCATACACAGAAATGTTGATATTTGAAAATAAAGAGACGTTTTGTTATAACTAAGCTGTTAGCAAAATGTCAAAAGCTTCATTACAAGTTACAAAATCATTTAGGTGAAAGTTGTTGTACCCAGTAAGTTGTAATACTACCTAAATATTATGTATATATTCATAATGTTTGATCTTCTGAGCAATATCACAATATGTTTCACAATAAGTACTAGTTAGTACTAGTAATATAGTTGCCATGGTAATATTTGTACATAATTTTCTTCAAAGTGGTATGAGGTCATTACACCAAACAACTACACAACTATGAGCACAAAGAAAATTAAATGTAATATGATCAGATTATGATCTAACAATAAATGACAGATTTTACTAAATGTTGCAACATGTTCTTTCTTTCTAGGCAGGGTGGAGGAGGAAACTGAGTTTCATGATGTGCATGTTGTTTGTTAATACAATAACTTATTTACATTATAAAGTTGACAATAGTTGACAAACTATGCACATGATATTAACCACCGGTATATGTTGGGTAAAGGTTCTAAATGTCTGAAAGATCCATTTTGCAATAATTTGTCCAATAACAAATAATTGGTTAAATTATCAATATAAACAGAATTTTCTACCTTAATATCTTATAACATCATTATATTATGGCTCAGTTACCATGGTAACAAATTGACTGACACATGAAATATTTGAAATTTATTCAGAAGTTTATCAATACTGCTTACATAAATAAACTTTTATTATACACCTGTTTTGACAGATCATTTCAGATAATAATACATATTGTTCAGCTTAACAAACAGTTAGAACTTCTCCTTTTGGGGATATGAAACACTGAAATCAAGAGACTTTTGGTAGAGTTTGCTTAGGACATTAACCTTTTTAACCACTGTTCACACATAATAGGTCCACTTCTTCATATTGGTACCACATCTTTGAGGATAAAGCTCAGAATAGGGAGCCTGTCAGGAAGCAGGCATTCAGAGTATGCACTTTTCTCAAGACCCTGTTCCATTTCTTCATGACACCGGCTAGCGCAATCGGTAGCTTTATCAGCATTGCAAGGCTAGGCGCTAGGCCATGACGGTGCGAGTTTGCTTCCGTGTAGAGGCTCTGGCAATTATTACTAACTGCTGGTGAATGAGGCTCAATAGAATATTTTGACATAAACTCGTTACAAAGTAGGTGGTTATAAACGCGTTATTCGTTTAAAATGCAATGATGGATATTTTCATTGAAAAGTTCTTTTACGATGGACTTACCACAACCTGCCAAAAGGTAATTTAAACATGTAATGCAGTTTTATGCTAATTTTTATAGATAGAAATTAGTTAATTATTTTCTAAATATATAATTGCGAAATTGATATTTTTAATCGATCAAACAATATCGTGTATTTTGCATTAAATGGAATGTAAATTAGTAATTTCATACGTAACAGAGGTATTAGAATATTGGCACATAGTTCTAAGATATACCCCTATAACTTTAAATTGATTCGAAACTTATGCTTAACTTTGAGTAAACTAATTACATATGAAATACACAAGCACAACTAAATGTTTAAGTAAACATTTAGAAATTTTAAATATCCGATGTAAATGCGACGCAAAACTTATCAAGTGTTTGCTTGATGTAAACGCAAAGAGCCACTATAAAGGAGGTATGCGTATAAAAAGATATCCGAGACATTACAGTGGGCAGCGGTGGTCCAGTGGTATAGCGCTCGCTTGGCAATCAAGGGGTCCCGGGTTCGAGCCGCAGTCCGACCGCTTATTTCCTTGAGCAAGAAATTAAGCCTTCATTGCTTCTCTCCACCCAGGTGTATAAAGGGTACCTGTGAGGAATATAAGCCAATGTTCCGTGGCTGCTTTCGGCGCCGACTGTTAACGGATGACTTATATCCAGTGATCATGGGGTAAATGTGAAAGTCGGGTGAATATGTTTCGTACGAACCAGTCTATAAACCCATAACCTTTAACCCTTACACATTTTAACCTTTATTACATGAACCAGCAATATTAACAACATAATTGAGAATAGTATAGACGATTATGTGTGTAACTGATTATGTAAATGACAGGGTCTACCAAAAGAAAGCATATGTTACTCTGTGTTTATTTTGGACTAAATGACCTTGATTCAAAGTAAAATTACAAATGCTTAAATTTAGTTTTAATAATAAAAATAAATTTATAAAAATAAGATAATATATGTTTTATTTCTTGCAATGGTATTTACATAACAAGATTAAAATAGAACTTTGAAAGCCACCGAACAAGACAAATTTGAAAATATTGCAGGCTCTTTTTGATTGAGCCTGTTCATGGACAGTAATGGAAAAGCATATTACTGCCCACGCCGCCTGGCCCCGTGTTGAGGACTCAAACATACTGATGTTGAATAAGATGACAATTGGCATATTGAACTGCATGGAGCAATGTAGAAAACAACGATAATTTATATTTTAAAAATATTGCTGGTTCGCTTTCATTAAACAGTTTTTGTCGAACAGTAGGTCTTAAATATTTAAGTTTTCAACTGAAAAATCTAAATCCTGTGCAAATATGTAAAGGAGGATTTTTGTGATATATTTTGCAATCCCAGTCAAGTGGTTGGTATACCGGATGAAGCTTGAGATTACTTCTGATTTTACCAAAATATCATCCATGAGCGTCAAAAACAAGTGGTATTACCTAATTGATGAAAGTGCTGTGTTTATTGAAGTTTACTTTGAAATTAAACAACATTCTGTTGTTTGATGTTACAAAAAGTCCTATGACAAAAAGTCCTATGTTTAAGTCATAGCAGTGAAAATTGTTAAACTTTTCAACTTCGATCAGAGGGGAAACAAAAAAATCATCGTTTTAAACCAATTAAAAATAAGTGAAAAAATAACACAATGTACTACAAACTAAGTGAAAATAAACACTAGTGCTATTTTGTATTATTGTAAAAAAAGAAATAGGCATTTCAGGAAGTGCCACAACCAGAAAAAAGTGGAGATGGAATGAAAGCATGGTGAATTTTAAATTAGACACCATAAACAATGAACGATAAAGAGAACTAAAATAAAGTCAATTATATTGGTGACTTTTAGATTGCCTTTTTACCTGTCGATGAAGTTTTGTCCGCCTCAACCTTTAAATGGTTGAACAAAACGGACAGTATTCAACGAAAGTGCGTTTGAAATTAAATAAAGAAATATTCGACTTAAGTATACCTATGTATATGTACAGCACTAAGAATGTTGTTTTTTATCACTGTTGTTGTACCTTTTTTCCGACGCTGTTCGTAAAAGTAGCGAATTCTTTTTCATCATTCAGGTCATTGTTTCTGGCTTGGAGTTAAACGAAGCGAATCGAGATATCAATGGTTAGACTTCACTTCTTGCTATAGCTCATGCTGGGCACACGGCGAACGACCAACATACCAGGGGAGGACTGTATCCATGATTAGTTTCTTTACGGAGTTACCAACGTCCCTGGCCTCAATAATAATTATTGTAACAGCACAATGGAATTTGTGTGACGCCAAAGGTTGTTGATAAACCGGGACTTATCTGAACAGTCATTAAGAAAAAGTTGGTTTGACATCAGTATATAACAAAAAAACGTATCTGTAGACTAGTCCTGTTTTATACACGCTTAAGTTAGAAACGAAGACGATGTGAATTAACTTTAAAGCGCTTTATATTTGGTAGCAGCGTCAAGAAGTGTGATGTTAAGAGATCCATTCAGGATAAAATACGTGTCGCTACTACACTATTAATAGAAGTTTAATATGGAACCGAGCGACGACTTTGACAGCGCGTCAGAATTTTGTGGAATCCGATCATGGTAATGCACATGAGCAAAAGGCAGTACCTAGAGAATAAAATGTCTTCTGGTTTGTAAAACCTGACCTGATTAGGCCATGTAAATAACAAACTGGAATAGTAGTACAGATAATGTTGTTTGTATACGGTCAGCTGGCCCTTTGTTCATTTTTTTTGGTTTCATTGCTGGGCTCGTTTAAATGCAAAGTAAATTTTATCATTCTCAAGCGTTTCGTGCACAGTAATAACCAATGTTCTTATTACACCGATCATGTTGTTATCTGAGCTGTTATCAGGCAAGAAGATCAATATAATATGGCAAAACTGTTTAATTGTCATACTTGTTATCAATTTTACCTGTAATAAATAAAATTATAAATGCATAGAGGATAAATTTAAAGTGAATATCAAGATAAATAGATTAATTGTTGAATTTAATATTTTAGATATTTCAGTATTGAATGCTGTGGGAAGTTTCACTACCAATTCCAGCGAACGTGCATGCCGATGTGAAGTCTTGTATGTTAATGGACAAGAAAACAAACCGTTTAAAACGTTTTATTGTGTACCTCACTCAACTGAACCTGAAACACGACAACAGTTTAATCGCTTTTTGTATTTCATTTGCACATTATTGGAACCAGCATATGTATTAATGAAAATAAGACAAAAACTACTTGAGCATTTACTTTTCTGTTCACTGATTTACTCTGTACTAATAAATTGTTTAAGTATCAGTCATTGTATTATTTAAACTTAAGAATATGACAAGCTTTGCTACAAGCTCTGTCATTGGTGTCACCATAAGCCGACCCAGAATATTACGAGCTGTCTACTGATATCTTAAAAGATACCTTAATAACCAGAATTATATGAGTTTTGTTTTTAATATCATAAGTCAGTCTTGCATTTTGAACTTTTATTATGTGGTGTTGAGCTAAAGCTTTACCAACTAGTTTATATAAATCTTGCCTGTATTTTAAACGTCTGGTGTCCAGATCCTATCTTTGCAACTTCTTTTTAAAATTCTCACAAGTTTTCGACTCATTAAGAAAGAGTGTTAAGTGTAAGAACCATGACCGCCGTTCAAAAGTAAAACAATAAAATGTTTACTTGTTTTTAGTGTAAGAAGTATTTAAAAGTAAGACACAATTATTTCCATTATTATTTATAATATATCTTTCGATGTCTCCATTCCACGAGGGGAAATGACATGGTTGATTTTAGGTTGTATGATCCAGAATGTTGTTTTTTTTTCATCAGCCATTCAACGATTATGTTAAACATTGTTTTTCAATGTTTGATGTATTTTATATATATTTTATACGTAAAACCTTAGCCAGAATGTGGTGCTAGAACCCATCAATACTTATCGGAAGGCTATCATGAAAGTCTTCAGATTCATGTAACATCCCAAATGTAATTTTTTATTTTTTTCCAAAGATTGTAATTTTAAGTGCTAATTCTGGGTATAAAAACTAATGTCGTTGATTTACATGCTTAAAATAAATTAACGGTTTTACTATATAGTTTCCCATACATAAGGCTATAAGAAGAAGGAATAGGCAGACCAGTTAATGAATACATAGGTTATATCTTAAAACATAACACAAAATATTGCGCAGTAGAGAAATACTGAAACGTCAAAGTTTCAACCATCTTCAAATAATATTACAATTAGTTATATTATATTTGGTCAATATGTTATTTAATTTGACAAACGGTAATTAATGACTGAGTTCGCATTAGTTTGGATTGTACGCCTTGTATTTTCCAGAGTGTACCCATATATCTAACTGCAAGACTCGACACTGCAGTAATAGTGTCGATCAAGTTTGTGATGAATGTGTGGACAACAAGGTTTTCTACAAAAGATGGAATTCTGACACAACTTGCGAACGTAAGTTATGTTTTCAGATTTAACAAAAGCTCACACAACGTCAGACAGATGTGCTAATTCATTCTTACATTCGATGTTTCTCGAGTCCAATTATACAACATACAATTAAGAAACTATTCGGATGATACTATTTATAGATAAGAATAATAATGTTGTTATATATTTTAAAAGTGTGTATGATATTTGCGAAGAAATATTAGGTAAGGCGCCGTGTGGAAAATTGTGTTCTAAATGGTGTTCTGTGATCATTTAAAAATTTCCATGTCTTCCGTAAAAGAACCGGAACGAAAAATTAATTAATTTTATAATTAACAGTATATGAATGAATTAAAACTATGAATACGTTATATCTACATTCTTGCGAAAATATGTGCTCAAATAACTTTATGAACTTACCGAAGTCATAGATGTATAATCGCATGCGATTTATTACAATAGTAATTATACCGGTCAATCTTATATTTTGTCAGAGTCGTGCAATGGTTATCCAAAGCCGACCTAAATTTATAAAAAATACTTTTTCTATGTTTTTCTGGAAATCTACAACTTTGAAACTATCACGTCAATAGTTAATAAAAAATATTGATTAATATGACCTATTGAGCTAACCGGACAAACCCAAAAAAGGTTGATCTGTACTTATCACTGCGTGGGACTGTAAACCGATTATTTACTGGTAACAGTATAGACCTTTTATACTGGGAGACTTTGTATGGCCACCACCTTGCACAAAAAGGGCTACTGTGAATGATGCTGATCTCGAATTTTGTCAGAGATACCGTAAGGAATGAATAGAAATAGTGGCAGATTAAATGCAGTTTCTATAAGTTTTATAATTCGCAACTAAACGTGCTAATAGTGAATTGTCTTTCGTGACTGTATACTGGTCTTATAGTTCATTAATATTCACAATTTACTTCAGGAATGTGCTCGTTTGATACCCACACATGTTGGCCAGGAACATGCTCTAATGAATTGACCAGTAGCTGTCAATGTGCCAGTGGTTTCCGAAAAATAAGTGACTCTTCAAAAACATCCTGCCAGTGTAAGTTATGGTTATAACATGTAACCATACATTGAACATTGAATAATGTGTTGTTGTTGTTTTTTAATAGATATATTGAACACATTCAATTAAAAATGTCTATTGACTATTTTATTTTGTATGTTTGCTTTGTCGAAGAGTTGAACAACAACAGGATACAGCCTAAAGGTATCTTCTTACGAATGCAAAATTCAAACCATAAGAAATAAACAATTGCTAACAAATGTAACGTTTTCGATACTTTTTGTTTTTTACCGTCGGTATTATGTTGCAATGTTGACTTTTAGAATTTACTTTTACTGAACCATATGCCTCAAGTGGTTTCTAAATTAAATGACAGCCACCATATTACAGGGACCTCTGAAATTATGATTTTGCATGACAATGCCAATGCCCGTAAAACTGGGGACGTAACTCAGTACCTGTCAGAGAACTGAATTGCAACTCTCCCTCATCCCGCCTATAGTCCTGACCTAGCACCTTGCGACTTCTGTCTGTTTCCTAAACTGAAAGAACTTTTAGCTGAAAACAAATACAACCGTGCCCAAGACCTGGCAAAAGCATATACAGCATAAGACAATAAACATCAGAGATAATAAGGTAGTGTCATTATTAAATGAACATCCCTCGTACATTTATGGTATGTTTGGCCATATAACTAATTATTATATACAGTGGAAACCAACAACAAGCCATCAATTAACACATGTCAAACCAGAATCGGCGGTCAAAATGGTGAATCAAAGCAGACAACTGCAGGGAAGTGTAGCAATCTCGTGGACTTCTACGGCAATTTTCAACCCACAACATTGAGGTTTGATATGCAAGCGGACTTTCTGGTAGATATATCAACAGTTCCGAGACCTTCAAACCCTAGACCTTATATTTCTGAAGAGACATTTGGGATAACTGATGCAACAGTTTCGACGGACAAAGTTTCAGTTGGCGGTAATTATGTAAAACCTGTTCTTAGAACATATTCATTGTAATATATCAACCAGAAAACATTGATGCTCTCTATTTTAATTAACCTATATGGTACAATATTAAAGTTTTCATACAAAATATTCTGAACTTAATTATTACAAATGTGTCAGTTTAGTGTTCATCTAATGAAAGTTCTGTATATAGTTCTGAAAAAAATGTGTAATGTCACTGTAACAGTTAATTACGTCAATGGCATTTCAGTGGTTTTATTTTTCTATTTTAATTAATTGTCTCTTATCAGTTTTTGAATTTAACAATTTGTCAATTTGTGACAAATGTTTAGTGGTCGAACTGACATGGCATTTGTTATTGGAACACCAAACGTGAATCTGCTAGAAATCTCGCGCTAAGGCGGAGTTCCAATGGCTTATTTGTGCCAGCAAATGAAATTCAAACGGATAGTTTATAATACAATTCATACAAAAGATACGACAAGCAATTAAATTTAACCCAAGGGGTAACGCATGAAACCCGTAAAAAGCAACACGTATAACATAGTCTTTCAGCGCAGCAGCCTCGCATTCGACTACCACATCTCAAGAACAATGATTTGTAAATTTCTTCTCTGGGGTGAAATGGGCGGAAAAAAAGATGCATACCATATAGACATTTGGTCTATATTTGCCTCATTCTTTCAATACTATTCTTGCGCGAAGTAAAGCGGATGTGACTAAAACGAAGAAATTGTTAGTGTCAAAACATTCCAAAAGTAAGCTAAGACATGTTTTGTTTAAATTATTTCTAAATGATGTTATCCTTTTGTCAGGCCAGATATATCGACAAAACACTTTCCCTCTGAAAACTGATTTTACCAGCAGCGTGAGTGCTACGCCTACATTCGCATCCAAGATGAACTACACATTGTTAGCCTCAAGTCTACAGAACGGAGAAAGGTACATCATGTCACATTAATTATAGATCTATTTCCGTTTTAATAGAAATAAAAGCAACTGTAATCTTTAAAATTGTGAATAATTTGCGCACCTTTCAACTTTGCAGTTCTACAGATACATATATTATTAGTATATTCAAATAACTTTCAGGTTATGTTGTGAACTACGAAACAGTTGATAATGATCGGTCACATTTTCAATAAAGTAATACCTCTTTTATAACTTTTGGTTCTATTGATCCGATATCCGTTGTTTAGTACCGGTTAAAAAGTTATATATTGTTGCTTATCAATATTCTATTTATTTTTGAGGTTTGAGGATTGTACTCGGACTTGTCCGTAAAGGGTGGTGCAAATAGGTGTTAGATGAACTATATTATATTCATACAATAAAGATATTTCGGAACCAGTTCGAGTTGCGTGCTTCCAGCGCACATCAAGCAGATATGCTAATAAAGTACAAGTGAAACATTAAACATATATTCTTTTCAATAACGTATTTCCGTTCTTCAAGTATTGTATAGAGAGAAAGTAACTTGAAGGTAATACAATTTTCAAAATAATACTACTTTCTGACTTAGCTTTCACGTCACTAATTAGAATCATGTTTTTTGGGCTTATAATAGCTGAATGTTTGATCTTATAGTTTAGATTTAGCATGAGAGAACGAATTCGTGAAGTCTTAACTATTGTGACTGTCTTTTGTCCCCCGTCCGACTTTTGATTCACATGATGGTGCGTTTATTATGCCATATAGATTCGCTTTCATTCGTCTTACACAGCCATGAAGTCGTTTTAAAGTTAAGTGCTACATGAATTTGTTGGCTACTTGAAATAACAAATAGCGATATGACCATTTTTATATTTTACACTGATTTTGGATAGAAAGTTAAAATGTATTTTTCCACGTTTCGATTATTGAGATGGAGATATAAATCATACCGCGTGTGGAATTGAAGTTTCCCAGAAATATCTAAATGTCATGACGTGTCAAGACGTGTTGTAAATATTCATCAATATTAATTTTACAATGGGATCATTTGTAACATGTAGTATTCTTTTGCTGGCAACGGTTTTAATATAGCTAAGTCGGACCCATAATCTTGTGGGGCGGAATTTTCTGCTGCGGAATTCAGATGATGCCGACGTTTTCGCAATTTACCATAACAGTCAGCTTATTCTTCTGTATTATATGATGCAGTCTTAGTGCTCATATTTTACGATTATTAAAGCTAGATGTTCCAGAACTTCTGTGGACAAATGTTTACATCAGAGCTTGTGCAATTTGTCAATTTGTTTGCAGATTATGCATTAATTTCGAAGCTATGGGTGGAGGATATGTGAAAACTAAAGACTTTCGTACGAGTTTAGTTCATAGTCGTGTACCATACGACAAAACAATCGGACGGGAAACAATATGTTACCGATATGATGACGCCAAGCCTAGACACTGTCTTCTGGAAAAGCCATGTACGGTCAGTGTTACGGAACCTCTGCAGGTAGCTAATCGAATAACAAGGTCATCGGGAATTCCTGTTTCATTTTATGGTTGGAAAGATCCAATACCAATAGGCGGAACTGCAGACCACGCTTCCGGAATAGAATCTTTTGAGGTTAGCTTACATGAAGTTTACAACGGTATTGTGGATTCGAAGAAAGTCTTTGATAAGAAAATGAATGCATTAGAAACATCTTTAACACTTAACTTGACTTCATCCGGTCCCAGACTTTATTGCATACTGCTAGAAGTTAAAGATGTCGCTGACAATGTCCAACAGGCCCGCCGCTTTGTTCTGTATGACAACACAACAACAACAACTTCTCGTCAAGATAAAAGATTCACAGTTACTTCTGCTTCTGATGTAACCGTCTTTAAATGGCAAACACACCACAACGACATTTGTTTGGATTGGAAAGAATATTTCTATAATGATTTCTATTTCAACAATGATTTGCTAGGTAAAATCAACGCTGATCCACATGGCATCATCAAAGACATATATGAACAAGAGACTGGCCAAATCCCAGTTTCAGGAACGCCCAATGTTGATGGAATAATACAATTCCTATTCTCTTGGAGTCTTAATAATGGCGCTCTAAGCCCAAAAGAAAACGTTCCAAATTTTCTTAATCAGTCGTATTGCAAGCGCCTCAATCTTGCTGATGGAGAAACTTACACTCTGGTCATTGAAGCTGTTGATATCGTGAACAACAGGTACAGTGAAAATAGAACGGTACATATTGACAGAACGGTACCACATATAAACAATATCGGACTCGTGAAAAACGGAATAAAACGACTGTTTGTGCACGACGGGACAGATTTATCAGAGATGGACCTGAATTTTGAAGCTCTAGATCCTCACAGCGGAATACTTAACATGGAATGGAAATTCGGAATTTCTGATTCAGGGCATGAGCTTGGTTCGGGATTCATGGCGGCTTCCACAATCCAACAGGTATTGTTTTAGCTCTCTTTCTTGTATCATTTATAACTGAAAGTAGTCATCAATATGTGGATGCGATCTACAAAAGACTTCGTGCAAATGATAATATTGTGATCGATAAAACGCAGTCTTTGGTGTCTTATGATGATGGTCTTGTACATTAGAGTTTTATGCAACATTTTAAGAGAAGGGCAATCTGGACGACGCGATACAATATGGAGAGATTGATGACAGAGATCTTTGTAAGACAAACAAGGCAGACCGCCCTATTTTCACGTGTGATTATTATGAGGCTTAGTGCTGTTATGTAATCTTTGAAACTATCAAGAACATTCCTAAAACAAGTTTGTAAACAAAAACCACCAAACATTAACAAAGAATAGCTTTAAACAGAGTCCGGTGAATGTTTGCGAATCCGGTGAATTCGCAAACTCAGCTACCCTTTTTAAGGGTCCAACACTAAATGTTTTTTCTTAAATATATAGTTTGGGGGTCTAATAATAAAACGTACTATGTTTTGAGTCAAAATCTCTAAAATTGAGTAAGCTATTGTGTCTCAAACACCAAAATCGATTTTTCGTCGCCATGAAATCCCCATGGCGATTTTTAGCCATAAATTTGAAATGGCGTTATTTCGCCATGGCGATTTCGTCGAAAAAATAAATAATTAATGAGTTGGTCGTTTTAAGAATGTGTGTGTCATGTATGTTAACAAACATTGAAGTGCGGCCATTTCTGAAAAAGTTTATTTCGTCCGCCATGTTAATTATGGCGAAATATCGCCATTGGGAAAAATCGCCATATTAATTATGGCGGAAAATCGCAATAAATTATATGGCGGAATTTCGCAATAACATAAATGGCGATTTACCCCACAAATGTTTTGGCCATATTCTAATATTATATGACATGGGATTTAATTTTCGCACATTTCGCGCTAAGGAAATTTCGCAACATAAAATCCAACGAAATCAAACCACTGAAATCATCTAACCTTATGAAAATAATATCTGTTCGCTGATGTATGCCCTCGCGAAACAATGTATGCCCGCACAAAATATGTATGCTTTATGGGCGAAATTTTATTCTCGCGAATTAAAATGAAACCTTATAGGTTGAAGAACACCAAATCACTCTGTATTCCTCCGTGGTCCATTAGAATGAAGTCCGTTTTTATATATGCTATTTTTTTCTTTTATCTCGGGCCTCGGGCCTCTTAACAGTTGTTTGCAAGAATAACATCACTGTCGTGCAACAGCTGCCCTGTACCAAATAGTGGGTACCCTGTCGCAGTCCGTAAGATGGCTACCAGTTAAGCAACGAAAAGGTATGTGCTATTTTGTTTCCAATTGTTATACATATTGTAAGGTATAGACTGGTATACTTGGATCATATAATGAAAAGGATTGTTGCTTGATAAAATGATTGCTTGCTTTATTGCCGGTGTTTCCGTTTTCTAACAAGTAAGTTAACCCCCAAATTCCTGTTTATTTTAATAGATGAAATGTAGATCTTCACTGCAATATATTCTTGTCAAGAAATAAGGATGATAGAAATCATTGTAAATGTACATTGAGAAATCATATTAAATGTAAATTGAACATTGGGAATTCAACATTGAGATCTATGGGAATTGGATTTACGTTGGTTCAACCGAAACCACAGTATGTGGTATTACAATTCGACATGCGCTGTCCGTAATTATAAATGTCCTGTTAGCGTCCTCTGTATTTCCGGAACTAAACATGAGAGTGCGCTGTATATAATGGATCACTCTGTCATCCGGAAAGCGAAACAAAAAAGAAAACATGTTCACCAGCTCGGGAATTAAATAGTGATTACACGATATAGCATTTAAAAACAACACCCAAAAGGAACATATTTCAATGGTCCAGTCAAATAATCAAATTTAAAACAGCCCCGGCCTAAGGGCTTAGACCTATCATAGAAAAGTCCCGGCAGTACACGACCGCTTGAATCCCTCTTGCTGAATGAGTTTAATCATGTATTTAACTCAGACATGTCACATCGTTAATAAAAAACTACTCAAAATTTAAGGCTCACTTAAAAGATTGTGTTTATTCATTAATAGAAGATTGAAATGATAACATAATGCTGTAATTCTGACTTTTTTCTCCTGATTGACAATGTTTAATACTGAAATACATGTGAGGCCATAACCCTGGTTTTAAAAGCCATGGCCAGAAGCAAAAACCCCAAGTGCACTACTACACATACCTGTAAAGTTTCATGATAATCATTGTGGTTCTGATACTTTTTGGGTTACGTGTGGCCCACAATTACAAAGTAAATGTATTATATTGAAATAGATAAGGGGCCGTTACTCTCACTTTAATAGCCATGGCCAGAAACAGAACAACAGGTGCACTTTGATTTGATCATTTTTCCGTTGCCTGGTTACTAAAGTTTTAGAATGACATCGCGCGCTTTCGAATTAGATGCGCTACCTGGCGAAAGCTATCTTTAAATGCTATTGTTTCACTGTAACTTGAATAACTTTGCAAGCCATGGCGTTAAATCTTTTTTAAAAAGTGTTTCCGATAAAGGAATTTTTCCTACGTTTTTTTTGTTATAAAATTCATATCAAGGTACTATTTCACGGACATTTAAAACGACGTAAAACATGGAAAAGTCGGCATTTTACGCTAAAAGATTGGAGCACGATCAAAACGTAAACTGATTTCTTTTCTCGAAAACGGTTATTTTCTTTCCATGAAATTTCCGATGGGATTGATATTGATCGAAACCAAGTAACAAATGGCGACGTCGATAGTCGGCGAGGTACACCGAATGCGTATTTTGGTTGAAGTGATCACGTGACAATTCCAAAAGCCACCTCGGCTTTACGCAGGAAATACAAAAATAGCTAACCTTTGCGCGTCGCATAGGATAGGAAACACCATTTATATATATTTTTGATTAAATATTGGTTTCAATATTTCGGGTGTAAATCAATATTTGAGCTTCGAATAATGATATTCAACTGATTAATAACTCTTTTTGCAAATCTGTTCCATTAATCAATCCTGCACATCTCCCTTTAAAAGTATTTTTCTTAATTTTTTTGCTTTAGATAACGGCTTACTGGTTCTAACAGTAGCACAAATAAAAATCTAATGATTTTTTTCTTTAGCTGTAAGACCAATCAGCTTTTGTTTATACTTGGTCTAAATTCCTTACTGTTCAACAAGCTGGAAAAATCTCTTTTACTTTGTTTACTCTGATTAGAAGGCGAGATCTCGAAAACGCGAAAACACGATGCGAGGTCGCGAAACAACGATGCTAGATCGCGAAATAATAACGATGCGAGGGCGCGATATTAATATCGCACCCTCGCATCGTACGTTCGCGATCTCGCATCGTGTTTTCGCGTTCTCGCTGTCCTGAGAAAACACGATGCGAGAAGGCAAAACTACAATGCGAGGTCGCGAAAGTACGATGCGAGATATTAATATCGCGTTCTTGAATCTTGCTTTTGCGTTCTCGCATCGTGTTTTCGCGATTTCGCTTCGTACAGTCGCGATCGGGCGTCGTGTTTTCGCGTTTTCGTGATCTCGATGTGCTGAGGGCTAGAACGCGAAACAACGATGCGAAGTCGCAAAAGTACGATGCGAGCGCGCGATATTAATATCGCATTCTCGCATCGTACTTCCGCGATCTCGCATCGTGTTTTCGCATCGTGTTTTCGCGTTTTCGCATTCTCGCCAAAGAGGTCGACAGCGTAAAAAAATGATGGTCCTAACGAAATTCCGTATTATAGTATGTGTGATAATAACGGAGAATGAGAATCAACCACCTTTAACTCATAATTGCAAATTATTTTCAAAGTAATTGAATTTTCTATTAATCCGAATCCTATTACTGAATGTGTAAAGACGACGTGTTTGTTTCATATTTCAATGGTTTTTGGTAAATATTACTATATGGTGTTTAAGATCCTCTTTTGTTAACTTATGTCGATAAAAATGAAGAAAATTGCACGTTTGGGATCAAAGAAAAATTGTGACCTTATCGGGATTCGAACCAACGACCGGCAGAACCAGAAGTCCCCGATACTATGTTGAGGAACGTTCTAGACCACACAGCTAATGCGGATTTTGTATTTATGGAATATCAGTCCAAATATAAACTTGTTCTGAGATTAAGGGGCGGATCCAGAGGTCACTTAAAAGGGGGTCGTGCACCGACCCCCATCACAAAAATGGAGGGATGGAAGAAAGGGAGAAGCCCGTTTGGCGTTACCATACTTCGTTACTCAACAATGCAATTTTTTTCACCGCTATAGTTGTTTAATTTGACTTCAAACAGTACACTATTAAAGACGGAATCGTTTTTAAAAGGGAGAAAGTCGGGTGTTTTTTTTTTCCTTTTATTCCTCGTTGAACCGCGACCGCCCACTCCGAGCTGTACGTTTTTCATTCTAAAAGCTGAAAGCGGGATTTGTGTATTTTTTTTTAATAATCCTTTGATTTTTATTACTAAAATAGACCAGATAAACTTCTACAGTTCAACCTGCGTTGGCAGCCACCTGCGGAGAGCAACCACCTGTCTCAAACAGCCAGTTTGAATATATATAGACTGACATTTTGTTCTGATTTTTACCTGTGTTAAGCAGCAACTTTTGGTCACTCCCTTGGGTGGCTGTTAAAGACAGGTTTGACTGTATCTCATCTTCAACAAATTTCCCACAGAGCGGATAATTAAATTCTAATGTCGTCATCTATTATATGTTACAATTACGATTAAATAATAACTACATACAAAAACAATCACAGCGCCAAACCTCTGTATTTACGCTAGTCTTGTTCCCATCGTTCTGTTAACTGTACCTATAACGTAGTGGTAGGAGCAGGTAATCAAGATTATATGTGTGCTCAAACCAAGTGAAACATTAGACGGGTCTCAGATTTTATCGTATGTACTAGTACACTGGTTTTATCACTTTTTTATCCACTGCTGGATGCGAAATGGACAAGTTAATTTTTGAAAATAGGATGCAATGTCGTAAAATGGACCCGTCCATTTCCTGCTATCCATTGTAACAGCCTAACGATATGTCACTTGCTGGTGTCGTACATATATAGTGTAATGATCGAGGCAGATTAAGCTGCAGTCGTTTTTTGCTTATATTGTCACATTTTCAATATATGCTGCTAATAAAAATAAAATTTCTATTTTTAAACTTAAAATATTTAAGAGCGAACTACTTATTGAGCGATATCAGATAGTGTTGTAAGAAACACCGAATTTATGCTTATAATAAAACATACCACCAAACTTGTGCCCCTATAATCGGTGTCCGTGCCAGGTGGAGGGGCACGTGGCCGGACAATATTTTGTCAAGAATCATAATTATAGTCAGGGATGATATTATAGTCAAACCACAAAACGTATATGTCACAGAACGCATATGTCACGGAACGTATATGTCGCACGTGTGAAATATTCGTTCAATACGACACACTCTCAGCCGAAATGTGGACATTAAATTCGCCATATTCGGTCGGATTAAGCTGTTATATGTCCACCAAAACATATTGGTCACTTACCAAAAATGCCCATAAAAATGAAAATAGCAACGTATATGCTATAAAATGCCGAAGTTTACATGTATTTAAATTATAAAGTTCCGTAAGTCTCTATTAATTATTGTGCATATCTGTCAAAACATTAAAAAGAAAAATATAACATGTGATGACTTTTTCCAGATTTCCACATTAAGTTTCGTTGCTAACAACATCATTCCTTAATGATGTGTTTGCAACAATATCAAAGCATTAATCACAAAATATTTTCTTGTACACTTCCATTACGTTATGATATTTAAGTCCTGTTTGTAATTATGAAGAGTGAACAAATATAAAATTTAATTTTCAATATTTAGAATGCTTTTTCTACATGCGTTGCAATCATTGACATTGAAAAATGGCATTTAATCACATCTGTCTCACCTAAACAGGGTCTACATTGTTCACACGGATGTGCCGTTTGGTCTCGATGTGCGCTGTCTGCTAATGGATAACAGCCGTATCCCATGAAATAAGACTTATTTGAAATTTATGGTGCGCTGAGAACAGTAGCAATTTTACAACAACAAGATTATCGGTCAAAATAATGAAACGCGAGTATATTTCTTTGATATTTTATTTAACTGTTATTGTGCACGTATTGTTTGATTTATGATAATTTCCATGTTTACCATGTTTTTATTCAGGCTTTAAGATCAATTGGATTATTGTTACATATTGTAAGCGTTATAATAGTCGGAATAAATAATTTCAGATACATGTAGTGCAGATATGAGAGAGATTAAAAATAGTCATAGAAAAATAGAAAGAAAACGAAAAGAAAACTACATATTAAGCAGAGTGATTGAGTTTTAAAAGGAAGGAGAGATATGGAGTTAAGAATACGTGCCATTAATGAGATATTCTCAAATCGGTTCGAATCCGATCATTAAATTTCAGATGTGAAATGTAATACCATTTAAAGGCAGAATTGATAATGTTCTACCGAGCTGAAAGCGGTAGCCAAAAGATGTGTTATAATGATTATCTGTGAGTGTTATTGAAACTACTATAATTATACTTTTTTGTTAAGTGGGAGCTTTACTTTAGCGGGTCGGAAATTTAAATATTTGTTGTGTTTCATATTTTTAAAAATTATTGTCAATATCAGTTTGATATTTAGTTTAATAATTGATAATCTTTAATTCTTCGTTAGCGGTTGACACACAGTTATTACAAATTATATGAAGATATCCCTTAAAGTTGTCATGGTAATATTGCCCGAGGCAAATAAATTTTCGGAACTTTAGGGATTTTACATACATCCGTATATTCAATAGTGACCGCATATTAAGAAACAGCTTGATTTTAAATACGAGCGAAGGATTACCATTCATTATTAAAGATTCATTTTACAGCAGGGATGAAAATTATCCATTCATTTAGTGCATAATGAAAATTAATGTCACCTTAAAGTTTTCATTTCACTAAACCGCGAATTCAAGTTAATGCATCAGGCCAAAACAAGTCGATAATCGATAAGAATAGCAACGCAACTTATTTAAACACGAAGTATATAATCCTGATATATTTCGTGGTAAAAGAAGTTCCGTTTCTAATTTCTTTAACTTAAAGTATATATTGGCTCAATTTTTGTTTTTACAAAATTCAAAATAGCATAACTTTAACCTCAAAACAGGATATCGCAATATAACTTTTTAATGTGAAGGTAACATCAATTAAAAGTATCTCCTTTTTATCGCTTTGCACTTAAATTTTTATTTTAATAGAACGATCATAGTTTTACGGGGGCAAATCGCTGGTTTTACAAAACTTTAAATAGAATATAGTGGGGCGTATTCGACCTTGAATATGTAGGATACTGGCCAGGGGTAGTTAACTTTTAATCTCAGAATAACATAACAGAATATCGCAGTATACTTTGAAATTTGTACTTTTCTTTAATGCGCGTGTTTTAAACATAATGATCAACTTTGCTTGGTTATTAAATTGCAACTCAATTTAGGCATGATAGATCGATATATATCTGTGTTTCCATTACGTGGGAGAGCATAACATATTTACAATATAATCATACAATTACCATTACAAAAAGAGAAAGAAACACAACAATTCTGTCATAACGGCTAAATTAACACTGTGATGAGTTTACCACAAATGTAGACGTTACTAGATGCTTACTGTGATGTGACTTTTAGGACCTTCCAAAAAAAAAACTTATCAGAATAGACAAAAACCCTTATCAGAATAGACAAATGGAAATTCGCGAGCATAGACTGGTTTTCTTTCTCAGTTATATACCCATTGGGTCTTCTTATTAATATTTATTTTCAGATATCGCAGAGATAGGATCTCTCCGGAAACGATTTAGTTACAGGAATGAACAGCCATATTTAAATGAATAATCTTTGTATTATTTATTTCATCATGTCCCATGTTTGTTATAGATAGTCAATAATGAAATTAAATATCAAACTGATTTTGACAATAAACAGAATTATGCAACACAATAAATATTTGAATTTAGACGTAGGTAGTATTTTTAATGAAATAAAAGAACATCTTTTCAACATTTCCGACAGCTTCCTCATTTCAGCATGGTAGCAAATTAACTTTCTGGGAATTCAATGACGCGTTAGTAGAGATCTATAGAAGTAAATTTCCCAACAATTTGAAAAATACTGCAGTTCTATTAAACAGAATAATTTTTCAACCTTTAAATAAGCCTTCTAATGACTGATAAGTTGTCTGAATAAAAAAGATTTTGTTCGTCATTGCGCAATTGAACAGCTCGCATGTTCGTTACACAAATGAACAAGAAAACGTATATATCCTAATATATTTCTTTAAAACCGTTTTAAAATGTAACTTATTTACTAAGTTACGCTTACGTTTATAAGTTAACTCGTGTTGTATTAAATCATAAGCAATAAAATTATTGACACTTATAAGCTCCATTTGTGCAAATAATCTCTGAATTGTTTGAGATCGCCATTGTTTAAGTTTTATTAGCATAAGTAAAATGTAAGGTATATTGTAGCTCTGAATACAGTTTTAATTTTGTGTTATATTCTTCACGAAAACATTTATAATTCGTTAACGGGTTATCTAATCTGCAGATTAAATTAAACGTGTTCAATTTTTTTAAATAATTTAAAAACGCATCATTTTAAAAGCGTTATTTCATAATTTGTATTAATAATGACATTTTTTATTCAAAGAAAGGTAAAAGGCCACTGGTCCAGTGATCGCTTATCAAGCGATAAGTGAAACTCCGCCTCTAATATCGAGTGCGCATGCGTGAAAGATACCTTTCAAGTTCAACGACAATACCCACATACTAAATAAAATGTTGCTGAAAATCTCAAGATTAAAAGGAAGAATTTTATACTGAGCGAACATGTGAAATAGGATTATATCAATGCACGACCGAGGTAGAATTGTTTCTGCCGTATCTTCGCAAGATTGTGTTACTTCTGGACCAAATAATTCAAATGAGTGCATTCGTAATTCATGATATGTATATCTCAATGTCTTTTTAATGAAAGTTTATTTTATATAAGCAGTACAGCTACACCCTGAGGTTTCAGTTATTCACTCGCTTATATTCAAACGTATGGGATTTGTTTGATTTATCAGATATAAGCTTTGAAATGTATTATTTTTATAAGTATAACGATTTAATCCAACTATAATTCACAGAAAACTAAATCTAAATCACATTAAGAAAAGCAGCCTCAGAAAAAAAATGAAGCGAGTTTTTATTTCAAAAAGCATTTGATATTTTGCGGAAACGTTTTCACACAAGGATTTGTTTTATACATTTTACTTTTACATTTGACGTTTCATATTTTTAATGTAAATGATTTTTTAATGTAAAACGATGACACCGTATTACATGAAGCGAGCCACTCTCTTACACTATCGGCTCATTACATTCACCTCTGTTATAGGCTGGGACTACTTTCAGCTAATTTTACTTTAAATCAAAGAAATAGTTCACCAATTACATTAAATTACATTTAGCTTGGGTTTCTTCGGTTTTAATGAAAAATAGTGAAGATTTCTGTCGTTTGTTTTACCTCAAGCTTTCAAATTCATAATTATGACGGTATAAAATAAGGCTGTCGAGTTTGGTAAAAAATCTTGATATTGAGCCTTTCGCAGAGATGTAAAGTGAGTGTAAGGAACGACAACTCTGCGCAGGAGATTGGGAGCGAGCAAAAATCGCTACAATCTTGTATTATCAAAACGGAAATTGAAACGAATTAAAAATAGCCGTGTATAATCATGTTAGAAATAGTTAATTTTTATATTATAATAAAAACACAAAATACATGGTGATTCATAATTTATAATACACTTTAAAAATTTTTGAAGTTTGATATATTACATAGTACAACTGAAGAAGGATTGTAGTCTGTATACTGTTAAACCATTTTATTTCGCGCAGGTTAAATTTTCGCGTATTTCGCGCTACGGCAAGAGCGCAAAATTCAACCCCAGCGAAATTAAACCAATAACAATGTTTCTATACAGGAAAATACGGTTGCGCGAATTTATGTCCCGCGAATTTATTATTGACGAGTTTTGCGCGAAATTTCGTCCCCGCGAAATAAAATGAGACTACAGTAACCAAAATAATATTCAATTTAAACTTGCATCATTTTACAAAATGTGTTAACATTTTAAGTGCCATCTTTAGATTTTATCTTAATTCTGCCATTTTTAAGCATGAAGTCTGTGTATATTTTGTGTTACTTGGTTATTTTTTTTACAAGTGAGGGATACAAGCGCTATCTTTTTTAACTTTACACCAGGCGCCTTGGAGCTGAGGCCGCAGGAGCCGCGGCTGCGGCCCCAATATTTCGGCAAGTCACGAACCCGGCGGCCAAGGCTCAAAAAAATGAATATTTTGCGCCTATGCAAAACCATAAAGAGTAAACTCGAACCTTGAGATCGCCGTTTTTTACTTGAAAATCGTAATCGGCCTAGTTAATACACAGTCAAGTGTCTTCGTCAACGAAACGGTGATGTGTCACGGGATTGCCTCAGGGTGTTAAAACTAATTTGAGCAAGGATTTTATCACAATCAAATGTATCGAAATAATTAGCCCGAAACAATGTCGTATTATAAGACCATTATCGGCAATGAAAGAAAATTTAATGATATTTTATTTTATAAAATTTTTAAGCACATATTTATATGACATTATTTCGGATGCATCTGTCGTTATCCGATCTGTTTACAATTATTATTTGTTGCATTATTTATGAATATCTATTTTAAATAGAAAGATACACGTCTAAGTAAAGAACTGTGATCTTTTTGTGCAGTATTTCAGTACTTGAATATGATGATTTAAACGTTTATTGTACACCAATGTTTTATCAAATAAATAGCTTATTATATCATCGTATCACTTCAATGCAGCCCAAATCATCTATCCCGCGGCCACTATGATCAAATCGCCCCTACGCGCCGGTAAAGCGCCGTTGAACTTGTACCAATGCGCCATTATAATAGCCCACTGTTGAACTTAAATTTTGTTATATATTTTTCAAATTATACAATATTAAGAATTAGCATAGTGCCGATTTGGAACATTTAATCCGGCAGGTACGCAAATACAGTTTTCAAAAAGCTCATTGTCATATTACAACCTGGCAAAAATGGATACCAATTTGCACTTTTCACTAATTTCAATAAGATATGTTTTGAGAGAGGTACATCTTTCGCACAGAAATTTCTTGTAGCTTCCTATAGAAACTCAGGACCGCCCCCATTAATTGTTGATTGGTTAACGCGTATTGAGAGATAATTTGGATTTTTTTATTGGTCAGTTACGCGAACTAATCTATGAATATTAATTAACTAAAAAAGTAAAACAGTACATTTTTATATGATATGTTATTGCATTTGTGTCCATTGCAGTTATATTTCTTTTCGGTTCGATTCATTTATTTTTATTCTTTCACGGCATGAAATTAGTTTGACCACTGTGTACATTTCTCCCCGCGTACATTATTTAATTTGGATACTGTTATTACTTCTTTAAAGGGAAAGGTATAGTTCGATTTTGACCCGTGAGCTGTGACCTTTCGGAGAAGTCCACTGTGACAGTACAAAATAGGTAAAGCGCGTCATTTTACAGAGTTACCGTTAAATTACCTTACTTGTGTGACTTTAAAACTGTTCAAAGCAGTAGATATTTAGTCACGATGCAATAGCTGAGTGGATATAATTTCTGGCTACGATCCAAAACATTGCATGTTCGAATCCAACAAAAGTAACCTTTTTTATCTTACATTTCCTTTTCATAATTTTAATTTAGTTCATATGATATTATTTTTTAAAAGTATTAAGCTGTTTTATCTTAATATTTTGCAACCCCACTTTAATTTTGTTTATGTTCATTCCATTTGAACAGCTTGCCCTGACCCATACTTACACCTCCGTATCAAAGGGGCGTTGTCAATTGTGAATCCTGGCGTTCTTTGTTGTTACATTCTCTTTCTTTTATAATTTACATAATTCAAAACCACTTTGTAAAATGTTTTGCATCGCCCAAAAACTGTGTTTTGAGTAAGCATCGATCGCGACATTTTATCAACTCGCTTGATGAAAGCTTACTCGAAATTTTTACGGTTTAATGTCATTTTTGTCGGTGTCTACATGAATGTATTGAAAAAAAAGACATTGAAACAGAAATGAAATCTCCTCATGGGATTCGAACACACAACCCTGATGTTATATTACCAGAAATCAGAAGCGTAACTGCCACGGCCATGAAACTTTGTGTAAGATAGCAGTACAATTTCAACATAATGAGCTCTGATGGGAATATCTAACATCCCTATTTTGTGGAATATTCCAAAAATCTATAAATACAAAAGTACATTCACGGCTCAACGCGTAAAATCGGACTATACAGCCTTCTCAATTTATACTGTATACATTGTAATTATACACGATTTTCATGTGCAAATATACTTATAGCGGTTCATCTAGCCATCATTCACTTTTGATTGTAAAACGGCATGACCGTATGAATGCAGCGAAAAAATATGTTCACTATCCCTTTTTACAAATTATTGACCAGACATAACGCTCGTTTAAATGTTTCTAAATAAATGTTATAATGAGGTTTTCACTGTCTTTACATTCGTTTGCAAACTCATAATTAAATTTACAGTCGGCCTCAATTGAAAAACGTAGTTAAATACAGAAACAGTTTAACAGTAACTGGTCTTGCTTTCCTCATGCATATTTCCCCATCTTCCATTAACCACCAACCAAACTTGCAGATGTCTTAAAATAATAAATTTAACAAAGCACAAATAAATCACAAATAAAAAGTTTTGTTTTTAATTATTTTTAATTATTTAAGGGCAGTATGAGGAACATAAATACAGAGTTATTTGAAAACGAATGAACAGTGCATTATACTTCCTACAAAATCGGTAATAATCCTTGGAGTAAACGATCGGTAGATTATTTGGGTACTCAAGTACCAACAACATCCCTCAAATGGTAAATTAAAGTTTAATCTAGAGTAAGTTTATTGTTTGCATAAAATTGAAACATTAAAGAATTGACTGATTTTCTTACCATAATTACTCACCACAATTACTGTTTGAAATGAAAACAAACGTGTGTAACAAAGCGCTCTTAAATTAGACCTTAACGACATCAGCATCAGCACAACCAACAGCAGCAACAACGACAATAACAACAACTATTTTTTTAGATTTTCAAATTAACGAATTCGTCATAACATATTCCTTACATCATCATCATCCTCGTCGTCGTCGTCATCTTTAACAACAACAAAAAACGTCATCGTCATCATCTTTAACAACAACAACAACAACAACAAACATTATATAACGCTTAAATTAAGAATAGAAAACGCTTAAAATCTAATGGCTTAGCCGGTGAATTCAGAGGTTATTAAAAAAAATAGAGTCATCATTATCATTTTCATCAACTACAGAAACAACAACATCATCTCTAGATTACGTTTAAGTTTGCTTTTCGAAGAAA
This sequence comes from Corbicula japonica, assembly GCA_038501625.1. Classification (NCBI taxonomy): domain Eukaryota; kingdom Metazoa; phylum Mollusca; class Bivalvia; order Venerida; family Cyrenidae; genus Corbicula; species Corbicula japonica. The sequence goes on from JAZAYU010000057.1 coordinate 3,354,210, forward strand.
TATTTTTTAAATAAGAACGTTATCATAAACAAATAAATGACAAAACAACAACAACTGTAGATAGCGCTTATTTGTTTTTTGTACAAGCTTGAAATATCTGTAATCATGTACATTGCAGAGCTAAATATTTACAGTATTCATTGTTGACTTTTTCTAAGATTGCCAAAAGCATGTTCTGTGTTCATTCTCAACATAGTGTGTTCTAAAGGCCAATATAGTGCTGCTGTTATCTTGACTGATCAAATATTTAATCAAATCACACGTTCACTCAATAATTAGAATTTCCGTTATATTAATAAATTTTCCACTTCTAGGCGATAATCAGCGGCAAAAACTTGACACCGGGTGCGGTAATTAAATCAGTAGTTGGCGACTCGTAATTTTAGTAAAGGTCCTCTTATTTTACGATCTTGTTACATAATCTTATTAGCAAGGCACGGGTATTGTCAGCTGGGGGTTTGATAACTGATTAGGGATTAATTATGCTAAATAATTGTTACAGTGTTGATTCGATAAATTTTTATATGATTTTGACATCTCCGAGCTGAATTCCCCAGGTATAAAAAATGAATACAAAGTAAAATCAATATTTTTTAGAAAAATGATTGTTATAAAGAAATTTTACTTAAAATTGCAGAAAAGAAGAAAAAAATCAAACCATAATTTTAACATCCTCGGAATATTTGATTTTATTGTGAAGTAAATTGAATCATAGTTACTTCAATCACAATACAATAGGATTTTTTGTTAATGTATTTTGAGCGTGTTTGATATGGTATAAGAAAGGAATTTAATGCGATAACTAGCAGTGCATTGCAAAATATGTTAAATCCGATTATCACTTCAAGGAGAAAGAAAACTGTTACGCAGACATTTGTGTCAATACAAACTTGGCAAACATCTATGAACCGAATTTTCTGCGACACATTTTAAGTTAAGAGCCCATACACAACAAAAGTAATAATATCTTACAAACAAATACATCATAAAAGAACATGCATAAACAAACGCACACTTTAGAGACGGACAAACCATTTAACTTACACAATTTGTAAATAATAACTGTCTTTAAAGAGTATCTTTTTTTCATTTGCAAGCATAATCTAGTAATTTTTTTTTGTAAATCATCTTATTTATGACACAACGATGTCGTACCTGATATAACAATCATCATCATCATCATCATCATCATCATCATCATCGCCACCACCATCATCATCATCATCATCATCATCATCATCATCATCATCACAACCACCACCACCACCATCAACTTCATCATCATCATCATTATCATCATCATCATCATCATAAAAAAATACAAACAAAAACAACAATAAAAGGAAATGTAGATTACGATTTATTCAGCTTTCCAAAGAAACGCCTCATTCTACAGAACCCCAAATAACAACATCAACAACTCAAGAAAACGCTTAATTATTTTTTCCGAATAAGCCCTATGCTTAAAATATTTATCACTCTGCTAACCTGAATAGAAAGAGTATTCTTTTTTTTTGTTGTTGTTGTTTTTCTATGTTGTCAAGAGCATCTTCTAGGTTCATCCATTAAATTCTTTGTTTTAAATGCTAATATGTATACTGGTGGTGGTACGAAGAGAATAAAAGCGATTAAAAATGGAAAGACTTCGCCAGTGAAGATGTGATTATTATCAATCAGTCTATAGAAATGATGAAGTTACGCAAAATAAATGTCATATTCTTGTTTTCTTATTTTATGTCAAAATTGAAAGTAAAACTTATTAATAAAAACGCATTCTCATAAGTTGATCAAAATATCACATTCGCAGCATATTTCCCGAGACATAAGATATCGTATGCTTAATGTCCAGTGACTAAAGGAACGTTTACATGAAGTTCGGCAACCTTAATAAATTTAATAAGCGATTATCAACATCGCGCGTGTCCGGCAAAAACCTGTTACCGGATGCGCTAATTGAATCAGTGGTTGGCGACGTGTTTTATGACCATGTTACATAATCTAATAAGCAAGGCACGGCTCTTATCAGCTGGTGGCGTGATAATGGTCCTTTTGAAGATCGATTGTACACTCAGTAAGAGGTTAAATATGATTGTGATTTGTTAGGGTTAAAGTGTTGAAACCATAGTTTAAAATATTAATTTTAAAACAAACATATTTTTTTAAATATAAAAGTGAAAGTTAAAAAGAAATGAACATACACATTTAAGAAATGAAATAAAACAAACTTTATGAAACCATGTTGGTCGTTTAAGGAACGGATGACAATTAACTTGCATAATGTGTGAAACGTTTAAAGTTCACTTTTAAAGATAATCTTTAACGTTTCTTCTACCACGTGTAAACATTAGATGTGGGGAGTTTTGTTTGTTACTTTTTTAAGTGACTAAGGGACAAAGGCGCTAATAAAGTTCAGAACCGTTGAATTTATATTTTAATAAATATTTTGTTGAAAACGACATGCGCATCTAACTAAACAGTTTTACTGATATTTTCGTCTGGCTCTGGGTTTTAAATGCACACCCAAACCGCATGCAAAATGTTGACGCAACAACAACAACAACAGTATATTTCTACAAATAAATTCATCATGAAAGAACAAGCATAAAAGAAAACGGACATCTAAGGGACGGATATGACATTTAACTTGGATAATGTGTTAACTTTTCAAAGTGCCTTTTATAGAAAATCTTAACTTTTATTCTGCCATTTGTAAGCATTTGGTCTGGGGATTTTGTTTTGGAACTGTTTTAAAGTGACTTAGGGGCCCATGCGCTATTATATTTAAGCACTGTTGAGCTAATATTTTGTATATGTTTTGTTGAAAATGACAAGCCCATCAAACAAAAAAGTTTCACAAGATGTAATATTTTCGTGTGTCTGTATGTTTTTAATGCACACAACAAAGCGCATGCAAAATAGTAACGCAACAACAACAACAACTTTTCTACACATGATTTCAGCATGAAAGAACAAGCATAAAAACGGATGTTTTAGGGACGAACAGGTCTGACCTATCGTGTTGAACTGTAAACTGCATATTTTATTATCTTTACATTTCTTCTGCCATTTGTAAGCATTAGGTCTGTGGATTTTGATTTGTTATTGTTTTAAAGTGACTTAGGGGCCCATGAGCTATGATATTTAAGCACTGTTGAGCTAATATTTTGTATATGTTTTGTTGCCAATGACAAGCCCAAGAAACAAAAAAGTTTCACAAGATGTAATATTTTCGTGTGGCTGTATGTTTTAAATGCACACAACGCATGCCCATGCAAAAAAGTGACGCAACAACAACAACAACAACATAACATTTCTACACATAATTTCAGCATGAAAGAACAAGCATAAAAAACGGATGTTTTAGGGACGAACAGGTCTGACCTATCATGTTGAACTGTAAACTGCATATTTTATTATCTTAACGTTTCTTCTTCCATTTGTACGCATTAGGTCTGTAGATTTTGTTTTGTTACTTTTACTTCTGTTACTGTTTTGTGACTGATGGGCCCAGCGCTCTTATCCTTAAGCACTGTTGGACTTATATTTTGTTATTGTTTTTTTTTAAGACATGATCATCAAACATAAATGCTACATAAGCTGCGATATTTTCGTGTGGATCTAAGTTTTAAATGCACGCAAAATGTTGGCACAGTAAAATAATATTGGAAACGATGACATTACATTCTCGGTTTGAAAGAAAACAACAACTTTTAAACAATCATATTTCATTCAACAACTCTGGATAACGCGTAACTTAGATCTTGGAAGATCAGTTTTCGCCATGTAGATTACTTGTAACATAATGCCTTTAGATTGATGGTCATCATCATCATCATCATCATCATCAACAACATCATTATGATCATCATCATCATCATCATCATCATCATCATCATCATCATCATCATCATCATCATCATCATCATCATCATCATCATCATCACAACCACCACCATCACCATCATCATCAGCAGCAGCAGTATCATCATCATTATCATAATCATCATCATCATCATCATCATCATCATCATCAACAACAACATTAACATCATCATCATAAAAACAACAATCAAAAACAACAATAAATAGAAATGTAGATTACGATTAATTCAGCTTTCCAAAGAAAACCTCATTCTACAAAACCACAAATAACAACATCAACAACTCAAGAAAACGCTTTATTATTTTTTTCCGAAGAAGCCCTATGCTCAAAATATTTATCTCTGTGCTGACCTGAATAGAAAGATTATTCGTTTTTGTTGTTCCTGTTGTTTTTCTGAGTTGTCAAGAGCATCTTCTAGGTTCATCCATAAAATACTTTGTTTTAAATGCTAATATGTATTCTGGTGGTGGTACTGCTGCATGCTGATGACGATGAGAGTAATGATGGAGATAATGATGGATGTCAACGTCATTGATGATAAAAATACGATGAGAATAAACGCGATTAAAAATGAAAAGACTTCGCCAGTGAAGATGTGATTATTATCAATCAGTCTATAGAAATGATGAAGTTACGCAAAATAAATGTCATATTCTTGTTTTCTTATTTCATGTCAAAATTGAAAGTAAAACTTATTAATAAAAACGCATTCTCATATGTTGATCAAAATATCACATTCGCAGCATATTTCCCGAGACATAAGAAATCGTATGCTTAGTGTCCAGTGACTAAAGGAACGTTTACATGAAGTTCGGCAACCTTAATAAATTTAGTAAGCGATTATCAACATCGCGCGTGTCCGGCAAAAACCTGTTACCGGATGCGCTAATTGAATCAGTGGTTGGCGACGTGTTTTATGACCATGTTACATAATCTAATTAGCAAGGCACGGCTCTTATCAGCTGGTGGCGTGATAATGGTCCTTTTGAAGATCAATTGTACACTCAGTAAGAGGTTAAATATGATTGCGATTTGTTAGGGTTAAAGTGTTGATACCATAGTTTTAAAATATTAATTTTAAAACAAACATATTTTTTTAAATATAAAAGTGAAAGTTAAAAAGAAATGAACATACACATTTAAGAAATGAAAGAAAAACAAAAACGTTATGAAACCATGTTGTACGTTTAAGGAACGGATGACAATTAACTTGCATAATGTGTAAAACGTTTAAAGTTCCCTTTTAAAGATCATCTAAACGTTTATTCTACCATGTGTAAACATTAGATGTGGGGAGTTATGTTTGTTACTTTTTTAAGTGACTAAGGGGCAAAGGCTCTATTAAAGTTAAGAACCGTTGAATTTATATTTTAATAAATATTTTGTTGAAAACGACATGCGCATCTAACTAAAAAGTTTTACTGATATTTTCGATTGGCTCTGGGTATAAAATGCACACCAAAATCGCATGCAAAATGTTGACGCAATAACAACAACAACAACAACAGTATATTTCTACAAATAAATTCATCATAAAAGAACAAGCATAAAAGAAAACGGACATCTAAGGGACGGATATGACATTTAACTTGGATAATGTGTTAACTTTTCAAAGTGCTTTTTATAGAAAATCTTAACTTTTATTCTGCCATTTGTAAGCCTTATATCTGGGGATTTTGTTTAGGAACTGTTTTTAAGTGACTTGGGGGCCCATGCGCTATGATATTTAAGCACTGTTGAGCTAATATTTTGTATATGTTTGTTGACAACGACAAGCCAATCAAACAAAACAGTTCACAAGATGTAATATTTTCGTGTGGCGCTATGTTTTAAATGCACACAACAAAACGCATGCAAAATAGTGACGTAACAACAACAACAACAACAACAAAACATTTCTACACATAATTTCAGCATGAAAAAACAAGCATAAAAAACGGATGTTTTAGGGACGAACAGGTCTGACCTATCGTGTTGAACTGTAAACTGCATATTTTATTTTCTTAACGTTTCTTCTGCCATTTGTAAGCATTAGGTCTGTATATTTTGTTTTGTTACTTTTACTTCTGTTACTGTTTTGTGACTGATGGGCCCAGCGCTCTCATCCTTAAGCACTGTTGGAACTATATTTTAATATATATATATTTTTTTTAAAGTCATGATCATCAAACATAAAAGCTACATAAGCTGCGATATTTTCGGCGTGGATCTAAGTTTAAAATGCACACTAAAACGCATGCAAAATGTTGGCACAGTAAAATAATATTGGAAACGTTGACATTACATTCTCGGTTTGAAAGAAAACAACAACTTTTAAACAATCATATTTTATTCAACAACTCTGGATAACGCGTAACTTAGATCTTGGAAGATCAGTTTGGGTCCTGTAGATTACTTGTAACATAATGCCTTTTGATTGATGGTCATCATCATCATCATCAGCAGCAGCAGCATCAGCATTAGTATCATCATCATCATCATCAGCAGCAGCAGCAGCAAATCAGCATCATCAGCATCAGCATCATCAGCATCATAACAAAACAACAACAACTCTAGAGAGCGATTAATTTATCATTCCGAAGAAATGCCTTAACCCGCGTTAAGCCGTGTTACACATGATGTTATGTCAGTTGCTTCTGTTACTACTTCTGCTGCTGATGTCGGTCATGATCATCATCATTCATGAAAACAGATGAGGGTGTAAAATGAAATCTCAGTTCCTGTAAATGTTGATATAATTTTCAATCAGTCGATCAAATTTGTATACGTTTTATGTTTTTGTATTCATATTTGTTTTCAATTTTAATTAACGAAAGACATTCATAATGCTCGATCGTTGTTACTGTTAAACTGGTAAAAATCTGAATAAAAACATGACAATTTAGTACATAATTTCATACTTTCAATCCCGATTTTTGTCATCGAGTACGTCGAGTAATGAAGAAAAAAGTACCGATGCGTCTAACTGATGTTATTTTTGGAAAACATTTTTGAACAGTGAATTTGCGACTTATTTAGTGTCCATGTTTAACACATCTGCTGAAAGTTTAGTTGATCAAAATTTGCTTCGTTGTATGAAAAACTGCCGTAAATCACGAAAGGTTAATGACACTAAGCTTAAATATTGGTTTGTACATGAGGGAATCATAGTAGCGGTTAAACAAAATATTTGTGTACATATTTACCTATGAAATCTTGAAGGTTGGATTTTTTTTAACCACCAACATAACTTATGCAACTTGGGTGTATAAATAATCAAGATTAACATAAATACAACAGTGCTTGAAAATAATTCTGGTCAATTGTTGGAAGTGTTGATGGTTTATTAGAAATATTATTTTCTTATTACAGCGCCACAGTTTTCATTATCTATGTCATTAACAACAACAACAACAACAACACAACAACAACTATAGAAACCGCTTAATTCAGCTTTCTGAAGAAATATTATTTCACAGTTAGAAGTTCATCATCAAACACAACAACTCATGATGACACTTACTATAATTTAGTTTTCCCAAGAAACACTATGATCAAAATATTTTGTAATTACGCACCCGGTTAAGCTGAATATTTAGAATACATTCTTGTTGCTTTTTAATATTTATTATTTTATTATTTTTTATTATTATTATTTTATTATATGCTATTATTTATAATTTCCTATGTTGTTAATATGAATGTGTGTTGTCATTTTCATTAAGTAGCTGTAGAGACTAAAATATTGCAAATATATAAAGTCTGAATGAAAATGAACTGGATGTTCACAGGACCGTTTAACTGACGCGGAACTTAAGCTGTCAATCATTAGGTGTCAATCATTATCATTCTGTCTCGCTTTTGCACACGAGGCTGCAGGCGGGGCATCGCGCAACGCTTGACAAGCGATCACTGCGACAGAGGCGTTTATATTCATTCGAAGTAAAATGTTCTTATTAAGAAAACCTTTTTAACGTTTTTAAGAAGGCTACGGTCTGATATTCTCTTTGTGAAAGATGTAAATAAGTTAAACATATTCTGTGAATTTGACACCTCCATAACAAATTAAAATCATTTTTTGAAGAATATAAACGGCATTTTATAGACAGTATTCTATATTTGTACTAATGCTTAGTAAATTTCAGAAGATGATTGTCTCAAACAAATGAGATATCATTCGCACAAAGGGAGGTTCTTTTATTGCTTATAAATTGTACAACACGTGATATTTAATGAAATTCTTCGTAAATTAGTTACATTTTGGAACGAGGATAGTCCAGTTGAAATAGATAGGGACAAACTTTTCAAGGTTTAAAGCACGCATATTGTATGGTTGAAATTGTGTTTCGTTGAATGGAACTGGAGTTTTCTCAAATCTTTGGAATTTTATTTCTATGATTCTCTACTTAGGCCTCAATAGATTTACCAGCAGATGTTATTGTAGCCAAAATATACATGTTTGTTTTACTGTAGAATGAAAACTCTTAAAGATTTTCAAACTTTTCTTTTTTTAACTACATTATGTTAGTAATTAATAAAAAAAAAAAATAATAATAATAATAATTAATAATAATAATAATTATTATATTCCCTTTATACTAAACCTTCAGAGAATGATTTACTTTAGATTTTTTTTCGAATAGTCTTATTTTATCAAACATTTCTTGTTTCAGTATGAACTACATACTGCTAGTAATAAATATGTATGAACCTGAACTAAATCTTACAACACTGAAAATTTAATATACAAGATTTTCAATATTAAACGCAAATCATTTTTTTCTCCAAACAGAACCCATGTATTTTAACGTCATGTACTGTCATAGGCCTAAAAAGAACGAGCATTAATAATAATATTTATCATGAACCTTCGAGCTGTTCTGATTTATCATGGCACAAAAAAGAATAGATGTAAATTTTAAATTAAGTCAGATAATCGTTATCGTCATTTTGAAATCGTTTAAAGCTTCACGCATATTTAATGGTTGAAATAATGTTTTGTCAAATCGAACTCCAGTGTTGTAAATCTTTTCATTTGTTGAATTACCAATAAATAGCTTCAACTGATTACGTAGAGAAAAATATTGAGTTTGCCTTCGGGCGACGAACACAAAGGTACCGAAGCTTGTAAATGATGTAATTTTCGGAATGTGGAGCATTATTAAAAAATGAAGTTGTGACCGATTGTTCGAATGCTCAATGTACATTTTCGAAGAAATGATTTTGTCTAAAGGCAGTTTGCTTGTATCATAATTGGTTGATCATCATCATCATCATCATCATCATCATCATCATCATCATCATCATCATCATCATCATCATCATCATCATCACTGTTTTGCAAGACCCTTTGTCCGTTGCTGCTGTTGCTGTTGCTACAACTGCTGCTGCTCAAGATCTTTATTGACAACAACAACAATAACATTTTAAAAAACGCATCATCATCATCATAAACGACAATAACAACTATTACTTTTATACTACCGCTACTTCTACAACACTACTACTTCTGCTACATCAACCTTTAAGTTTTCAATGAACATGATGTAACTAATGGTTTCGTTCTCAACAAACCGTAGTGTTCATGATCGTATGTATGCTGCTACAGCTGCTGCTGCTGCTGCTGATGATGATGATAATGATCATCATCATTTATAATAAAAATGGCGAACAACAAAAATCTATTTGAAATGAAAAAGATAAGCCGGTGAATTTTGGAATTATTCTTAATCTGTCGATCGGAATTATCTACACAGACACGTTTCATATACCTGTATTATACTTATTTTTCTTACATGAAAATCCAAAGAAAGAACAATATTCATGATACTTCATCATCATCATCAGCAGCAGCAGCAGCAGCAGAAGCAGCAGCAACAGCAGTAGCAGGATCAACTACAACAGCAACATCAAGATTACGCTTAATTAAGCTTCCTGAAGAAATTATTTTGTCCTCAACAAGCCGTGTTTTATATGGTGTTTTATATGATCTTATTTCCGTTGCTGCTGTTGCTACAGCCACTAATGATGATGATCATTATCATCAACAACCAACAATTGATGCCGTTACTGGTGCGGCTGCTGACGATTATCATTATTATCATACATAATAATTAAAAATGTTGCTGCAGAAAATACTTTAACTAGTAAAAATCTGAATGATCCAACATGCAAATTTAGCATAACTTTTAATATAACGAATTAACAACAAATAGGTTCAATGTTGTGATTCGGTATCGATAAATATTGATTTTGCCCTCGAGCAACAAAGATAAAGATACCGAAGTAAGTTTTTTTTAAATATGTTGCATTAATATTTGTTTAACAGCAAAGTTGTGACCGATTGTTTAAATAAGTTTCCATGTTAAACTTTCCTCTGATCCGATGAAAATCGATTGATCACAGTAGCGTTTTCGTATGAAAAAGCGAGTTTCCGGCATAAAACGCATATGGCAATAACCGCAAATATTATCTTTTTCGAATTTGGAAAATATAAGTTTAACCCAACAGGTTTTTTTTTATAAACTAAGTCTGATAGAATGGACCGTTTTTCTTACCATTGTTACCAATTAACAATATAGTTGCATCATCATCATCATCATCATCATCATCATCATCATCATCATCATCATCATCATCATCACCATAAAACAAAAATAACAACAACTTCTGATAACATCATCATCATCATCGTCATCGTCATCGCCTTTGTCGTCATCATCATCATCATCATCGTCGCCGCCATCATCATCATCATCATTGGCATCAACAGCATCATCAACAACAACTCTAGATCACGGTTTATTTAGCTTTCCGAAGAAATGACTTTGCCACAGACCGTGTTTTACATGACCATATTCCCGTTGCTGCTGTTGCAACAACTGCTGCTGATGATAATCATTATCATCATCCTCAACAACAACAACAACAACGAAGACAACAACAACAACTCTTAAAATCAATTAATTTTGCTTTGCGGAGTAATGATTTCGTTCTAATTAAACCTTGTTTTACATGAAATTAGGTCCGTTGCTGTTGTTGCTACTGCTTTTGTTTTTGATGAAAACGATTTGAAATAAAATGACTTGAACGATAAAATTTAATATCAATTTTGCCTCCAGGCATCAAACATAAAGATATCGAAGCGTGTAAATGATGTATTTTTTGGAATGTGGTGCGTTATTGAACAGTGACTTTGTGACTAGTTGTTTTAATTTGTTTCCATGTTAAACTTTCTACTGATCTGGTATGTCGATTGATCACAGCTGTTTCCTCGTTCAGTGTCTTTAAACACAGATGGCAATAACCGAAAATAATGATGCAATTTATAAAATATATGTTTAATCTGTTAGTTTATATTTTCAATAAAATTGAAATCACAAAGGATGGATTGCTGATCTTACCATTGTTACTAATTCAAATAAAAAAAGAAAATGCCTGTAACATAATGTTTTCCTTTGGACGTCAACACCACCACCACCACAGCATCACCATAATTATCACATTATCCTCATAAGCAGCAGCAGCATCGTCATCAACAACAAGAACATCGCTAGATTTCGCTTAATTTAGCTTTTCAAAAAATGATTTCGTTCTGAACAAACCGTGCTTTACATGACCCTATGTTCGTTAATGCTGTTGCTACATCTGCTGCTGATGATGATCATTATCATCAACAACAACAACAACTCATAAAAACGCCTGATTTAGCTTTGCCAAGAAATGATTACGTTCTCATCATAACATGTTTTTCATTATCATCGGCAAACATTTTTATTTTTCTATATAGAATAAAGTTCCTTAATTGTGTTTAGATAAGCAATCAAACAGTGCATCTCAATTTCAAGAACACATGACTTGTCCACTGGGACTCGTAAGTTTTAACTTAAGTTGCCTTTTGTTAGCTGTAGTGCGCGCTTGATTTCTCGCAATAGCTGGAGGCTTCTCTTTCCCTCCCTTGTTTTGGATGTTATCACTATGAATACTATTCTCAGTGAATCCAACGATTAACTTTACAAAAACAAATTTGTGTGTCTTCTGATATTATTTGATATGCTTTTGTGTAATTTTCTATTCGCTCATTTATTTTTGTATGATTAGGATTATGTAATTCCGACACGCTTATATGCACTTTTTTTGAATTCAGATACATGTTTGGTAGGTATTAGTCTTCACTGTAGTATCATTTAATTTCGCTGGGACGAAGAATCACGCGGGCATAAATTCGCGCAGTTGTATATTGCTATTCAGATATATTAAATATTGTAATTTCGCTTGGGTTTAAATTCGCGCATTTACCTTAGCGTTAATTACGCGTATTTTTTAACCTGTGCGTAATATAATGATAACACAGTATTTCAGCGATTTGCTTTAATTAGTTAAAGTTTTGGAACATAGCTATGAATAAATGCTCCTAGTTCTCCCACCCCCATTTGTCTTGGTTGTTTGTTTATGCGGTTTCTAAATGCCAGCTGGAACAACTACAAACTGACAAACCGTTACAAAAATGTCGACAAGGAAAATGAATGTTACTCGCATTCAACAAAAGATCAAATTAAAAAAGTTTAAGAGGTATTGAAACATTCAACTTTAATTTAAAAAAAATTGAATTCATATCAAGCAAAAAATGCGTTTAACAATAATTATGATAAATCCCCTTCTGGTCGATAATTTTATTTAAATTTTAAGCGCTTATATTAAAATTAATAAATACACTTCAAAAAGGAACATCAAAATCGAATGCTTTGATAGTAAGTGAGGGCTAAAAACGTAAAGATCTAGTTAGATCGTACATAAAATACGTTATATGTTTTGCTTATAAACAAAATATTAAAGCGCCATTACTTCAATTTAACGCGGTCTTGTATGAAATATTACATGTATTTGGAACTATAGGCACAAACTTGCAGCATTAGTTCGGGTTAATAAAATTTTAATTTACTAAAATAAATTTGGTCCGCGCGACTAATAGCGAAGGTAGGATTTCCGAAACGTCACAGAAATCGAGATCGCGCAAGAAAGTGGTCTCCTCGTCGGTGCTAAATATAGCTCCATTAGGCATATATTTAGCTTCTTAAAAGTTAGTTAACTATAATTTAACAATATCATGGAAAATCCCGTCTATAAGAAAGAATTCGATCGTACCTTTTGTTAGAGAGTTTATATATTGGAGTCTATATGGACAAATATGATTTTTCAATTGTATATTCTTACTTAAGTTACGTGCTGGGGCTGTAAAATAAACATTAAAAAGAGAACCACTACGTAATTTTAAAAATAAACATCAGTTTGTATGGACTCTAAATGCTTTTTAGGAGTATATATGCCGTGGACGACTGAATCAATGCACAAACATGAAACAACATTTAGTTGGAATTTCTGAACGTCGCGGAAAAAAGTTATTTTTGATAGATGAAGCGACGTACTTCATATTTTTAACGCAAAATTACAGAAAATCTAGACCGATGACCTATCGTTTTTCTTTTATTTGATGTTATATACGTCCAACAATATTTTATGAAAGAATGAAACACTTGCGTTAAACTTTAAAGACAGCCACCGCCAAATGGTGCGTCTGATCCGAAACCGCGCGACGTCATTCCCAAAATTTGGTTACCAGACAACGGGAAAGTGATTTTACGATCTTATGAAATGTTTCAAGTGTTTTTTTTTAATTTTCATTTTTTATGGTAGTTCGCGCCCAAATAAAATCAGCAACCCGTTAACTAGATAAAAATAAAATGATGATGATGACGATAGTGATGATGATAATGCTGCTGCAGCTGCTTCTGCAGCTGCTGCTGATGATGATGTCAGCATCTTGATGCATCTTGTTTATCAAAAGCAAACACCCAAGTGCCACGCAACATGCGATTGTTTGATAATGGTTGAAATTATTTTTGAGCCAATGACCATGCATTATTTTTCAAATATTTCGAACCTTAATTCTCATAAAGTCGCGAGTCTGAAATGTGTTTATTATAGGCCGATTTCTTCAATAATAGTGTTCAAACATGTATAGTTCGTTAACGATTTTCTGCAGTGTCCAAGTAGGCGTGACTTAGAAAGTCTGAGGAAAAGAAAATCATTTATTAAATATTTAGCTCTGACTTTTTTGGATTATCGTAATCTTCTTACATTGCTTAATCCTTTATTTCATAGATACGTCTGTTATCACATAGGTGGCCAGTTTAGATCACCCCTAAAATCAACGCCATCTGATCAGTATTTGCACTTTCCCTTTTTTGTCACAAATAACCTAATGAATCTAACAAAAATTGTCGATCGTGATCAGACTACACGGATGAGCCCGTTGATATGGATATAAACTATTTTGCCATGCTATAAAAGATGTATTTATAAAGTAGCGAGTAAAATGGAACTTCCACGGAGGAACCCTTGTTTCAAAATCTGTTACACAGATTTTCTCCTGAGAGTTAGTTATCTTCAAATGGTGTTTTTCCAGATAAAGAAATTGCATAATTCACTTCCTAAAATATTCTTTCAGTACATGTTTACGGGTCATTGAACGACAAAGTTACTTTCAGTATTGATTTTGTGCATACCCATATATGGTAATTTAGACAGCGACTGTTTATTCAGTTACAACAAGAAATATCTTTAAAAAAGATAAACGGCGTTGATGGAAAAGATTTTTATATGTAATAAAGAATAAAATAAAGAGCGTGCACAAATTTCGTCTGGTGATAATACGTCGATTAAAGAAGAATGTCTAACATTAACTGTACATTTATTCAGTTTCAATAAAATACCTCTTGTAGAGTTAGTACTAATGACGAATAAATGTTATTAAAATACAATAAATGAAAATAATAACAACTTGTTACAAGAGCGAAATCTACCAACTTTTACGTAAATTAACTTTAAAAAAGTGTTCCTCCCGAGTATTGAACCCGGGGCCTCCGCTTGAGAGGCCAGTGTGATAACCACTACACCAAGGCGATTTGAATATCTGGACTTGAAATTAACAATCAGTATTAAAGGAACTAGAAAGGAACCAGTAAGAACCAGAAATATCAGCACTTCTCTGTCGATTTACACTGTGTATTGTACTCGAGTGTTTACCTGACACCCATGAATATTCCATATAAAATCGTATTTAAGCCATCAATTGACTTAACTGGTTATTTATACCGTAAATATCTTTTTCTCCAATACAATTATCGCTTTTAAAAACGTAAATGCCCGAACATATAAGTGCCATGTAAATACTAACACACAATATAAAAATCGTTGCGGTAATCATTAACGAGACCCACTAATAACCAATCAAAATAATCTATTTGATTTTCCCGCTGCATAATAAGTTTTATTTACAATATTTCATTGGTCGAAAAACTAGGTCAAAAGTGAGCTTAGACAGCTAACGCCGAAAAATAATTTCGACCATTATACACGTTATTGTTTATTTGGAGGCTTGTACGAAAAATTAAAGTCGAGACATAAAAAATAATTTATAATGAAATATACGCAATAATAATACGTTACAAGAAAAAAGAAAGTACACATATTGAATCCTTTACTCCACGGGATATGGATGTTAACAGTGTTAACAAAGACGGTTGATCTGGATCTACGCTGGCGCCCACGCGATAAAATCCGTATGCAGAATAAAAGGTGAAATAAACGAACGCTTAGCGAGCGATAAGGATGTTTATGAAGAAAGATATTCAGATATATGTTATAATTTTCGATTTCATACGAAATATAATAAACATCAGCAATCAGTTGTTAAAACCGTCCGTCTTTGGATACAGGAGTTGTATTCGTACTCAACTCCAAAGTTAAAGTAATGTACTTGGAGTTGCACAGTTACTTCAACTATTGGCATATCTAATAGTTTCAATATTTTTTTATGTTACAAAACATTTACAATATAGAGAATAACTTGTCTGAGCAAACACGATGTTACATGTGTAATTAGAATTTAAATTCGTCTAATTTAACATCTACTGCGGTATCATTGAATTTCGCCGGGATGCCGCGAATGACATTTTCGAGCAGACATAAATTCGCGAAGTTGTATTATTCTTTATACGCAAAGTTATATTATCCTTTTAAGGCGCACTATAATGTTGTAAAATTTGGCTGGAATTTCATTTCGTGCAATTGCCCTAGCGCGTCATAAGCGAAACTGATAACGCAGTAACACAACGCTTACGTGCGTTTCGGTGCTTTATATTATAATCAATAAATAATACTCGAGCTACGATTAGTTTTTTCCGTCAATGATACTCGGTTTGAAACCAGTGTTAATATGGTTAATTGGTTGTCCAGTCGACATCTGTCTGTAAGAAAGGCACGCCTTTTTTTAATATTCTCATTGAAACATTTAAACAAACCTGTAGATTAAGTTTTATTATCTACGTTTAATCATGCCCAATATGTTTGCGTCTATTAAGACTCTATATAGATTGCTACAATCTATGTAAACGCGAATTCGATATTGTTAAGTTGTAAAACACATTTTCAACTAAACTACATATTGTTATATTATTGAACATTCTAACACGACTTGACGTTTTTCCCATTGAATTTGCTGTGAATTATATGACGATAATTCACCTCGCGTGGGGACAGCTATTACTAATTACCTGGCGGTATAAACTTATCATGTGACAATTGTGTTTTTCGCTGGGATTTATTTTCGCGCATTTAAGAAAGCACATAATATTTTTTACCCGCGCGTAATATGATGATACCACAGTTATAGAATAATCTAATTTTATACATTAAGATAAAATACTATAATTATTTTCCGATATTTTGCTGCAACGTTAAGGTGACGTTAACGCGCCGTTAACGCATCGTTCAGCTGCGTAGATATATATCACTCGGGGCTACGCCCCTCGTGATATATCCTTACGCATCTGAACTCCGCCCCGTGAATTATCCTGCGATAATTCACCGGAAGCTATTGATTATTTCTTAAACAAACTCGTATTTAGAATGAAATCATGCCAATTTACCGTTGCTCGATATTTCAAGCAAGTTATACTACACCATGCTGTAGTTCATAATATGCGTTGTATTTTGTCTCAGAGTAAAAAAAAGTGCAGTTAGCTTAGGTTAATGAAAAACGCATGGTGTTCTGTTGCGGACATCGTTGTTTCACAGTGTTCAACCTTAGGCGAGAACTACGGAAGCGTTTTTAGGCCTCATCTTGTTCATTTCCTATTAATAGAAAACGTACAACATATGTCAACATTGTATCCGTTAACGCCGAAAATAAGTCGACTTTCTTTTTATCACTTATGACAAAACTGACTTCTAAAACATAAAAGTCAGCATGTTTTGAGCGACTTTATGCGTTTCGTAATCGCGACAGATTTCTCGTCTGCGTCCAGTCGTTGTAAATATGTTGGCTTTGTGTTGAACCTCTCCTGAATGTCGTTTGATTTATTACGACCAAACGCGCTAGCCGGATTTATATTTAAGCAACACGATGTTAAGATTGTTATCATTATTGTGCAACGTATATGTAGTGCGGTGGCATGGGTTAAAACAGATGAAAAGGGAACTTAGAGATTATAAAAGTTTTAATGGAAATCTTGTAAAAGAACATAGAGGCTCGATCTTTTTCTTTTTGTCCCTGTCATGTTTTGGCTGTGTAGGGAGGCTGTGTCTACTGTTGCCATTCCTGATATGTATATTGCACTCTTTTGTTCCATTATATCCCTCATTTTATACAAAAGTTATGTATCACTCTGATTTAACGGGTGGGGAGCTGTGGCAACAGTTGTACTGTCACTGTCACTGGAGACTATGATAGATTGTTTGCCTATCTTGTGTCTGGTCTCGGCCAAATTCCGATTTCTGCATCACGTGCCGGTAAAATGAATGTTACCTTTAAATGCCATAACGCATGCATTCATACGACAGTTCCGTGGGCATAAAACGGGCATTGAATTGCTTTCAATGTGTTATGAAAACTTTATATAGGTTAGGCTAAATCACAACCTCTCGGCCGATTTCCGAGGCTCTACGATCAAGACCTTTATACTCCGGCGAAAGTGATCTTTTCTCTGCGACTGACACTGAAACTATTTTTTATCATTTTGAAACAACAGAACACTTTCTACAAACATTATTACATCTATTTCAGAGTTTATAATTCGGCAGTTTCATAAATTACGCCGCATTTGTTTATCTAAAAAGTGAACGTGCGGTGGGATCAATAAAATGTTTATATTCGCCGGCTTCCTTGCGAGATCTGATCCAGAGTCTGGAAGATACTAGGAGATTGAGCTAAAAGTTTCGATCGGTCAATGTTTTTCCAATAGACCTAGGTCTAACGGTCATTTTTTCAGTCGGTCCAGTCAAATGTTCTACCGTACCGCAGTCGACACAGACCTAAAGTCTTTCTGTTGTATGCTCGGTTCAGCCCTATGGTCATTTAATACACATTCAGCGAAAACTCCACATATATATGCTGTACGATCAAGTTCACGAATTTGCATCATGTTAATGAAATTAAAAAAAAAACAACGAAAAATGCTTTTGTTCGTAATAAAATATACGAGTTTAAACATCATTTCAACATATTTACAATGACCAAACGATAGAGCGACTTTCTCCATTTCGCCTTTGCGAGTTTCAAAAGCAGAAAGTCGCCATAAACAAGCTGACTTTTGCGTTTAAAATGTCAATTTTATAGTCATTGATGAAATTAAAGTTGATTTATTTTCAGCGTATACGGATACAAGAGCGACTTATTTTGTACGTTTTCTACCAAAAGGAATACAACAAGACGAGGCCAAAAAACGCTTCCGTAGAGAACACTAAAACGCGATAACACGATGCGAAATCGCGAAACACCGATGCGAGATCACGAAACACGATGCGAGTTCGCGAAAGTAAGATGTACTAACGCGGTATTAATATCGCTCCTTCACGTCGTTATTTTGCGTTCTCGCATCGTGTTTTCGCATTTTCGTTGTCTCACCATTAGGGCAACGCGATCACGCTGCGAGATCGCAAAGGTACGATGCGAACGTGCGATATTGATATCGCGTCCTCGCATCATATTTTCTCGACACCTCATCGTTGTTTCACGAGTTCGCATCGTATTTTAGGATTTTCGCGACATCGCCCTCTTATCAGAGTACACAAATTTAAAGATGTTTTCCAGCTGGTAAAACAGTTAGGGATCTAGAATAGATATATACATTACCTGTTTGGTGAAAATAGCTAAAGTAGGGAAAAAATAAAACACTTTTTAAAGCAGGTATTGTCTATTTCTGCAACTGTTTAAGAACCAGAAACCATGATCTAAAAGATTAAGAAAATGCATTTGAAAGAATGCATATGTAAATAGGTAACAATGGTTTAGGAATGAGCCGGTAAAATCGCCCGCAATGCGAAGCCGCGATCACGATGATGAAAACGCAAATGCACGATGGTTTAACCACGATAGCACGGTGGTGAAAACACGAAGGCACGATGGAACGATCGAACGATGGTAAAAACGCGATGTTATATCGCGATTTCATAATCGTACCGTCGTCGTCTCACCATGGTGCCATCATACCATCGTGTCTTCTCCATCGCGCCATCGTTGTTTCACAATCGTGTCATCGTTGTTTCTCCATCGTGCCATCGTTGTTTTATCATCGTGTCATCGTTGTTTTACCATAGTTCCATCGGTTTCTCCATCGAAAAATAATTTTCACATCATCGTGCCATCGTTATTTCACCATCTTACCATCGACTTCCTGTAGTCATGCGCAGTAAAATCCGCTGATGTACATTGACGTACAACATCTTTCTGCTAAAATAGTAAATGTACATCAGCGGATTTTACTGCGCATGACTACCGGAAGGCGATAGTATGATGTTGAAACAACGATGGCTCGATGGTGAGCCAACGATAGCACGATGATGAAAGAATTATTGTGCGATGGTGAAACAACGATGTCATGATGGTGAAATAACGATGGGTGCGGTAGTGAATCAACGATGGCACGATGATGAAACAACGATTGCAGGATGGTGAAACAACGATAGCACGATGGTGAAACAACGATGGGTGCGATAGTGAAACAACGATGGCACGATGATGAAACAACGATGGCAAGATGGTTAAATAACGATGGCACGATGGTGATACAACGATGGTACGAGGGTGAAACAACAATGATACGACGGCAAGATGGTGAAACCACGAAAGTACGAGCGTACCATTGTGCCTTCGTGTTTTCACCATCGTGCCATCGTGGATTCACCATCGTGCCTTCGCGTTTTCATCATCGTGCCATCGTACCATCGTGATTTCACCAGTGAGTGCATCGCGGTAAAGTGAGAGAAAAAATGTATGTAAGTCCGTACGGAACACCGTAGATAACCTTATCTAAAGGAAATCGCATTTATTCAGAAACGCTGGTTTCTGTGTAACCATTATTATTTACATGTATTTAAACATTTATGTACATAAATCCATAAAACAACACAAAAACAACAAAAATTGAGCCTCAAGTGGTATGTGAATATTGGGTCTACATGTAGACCTTATATATGGAATTAAATTGACACTCGCATATCTGGAGGATGTTTATGAGATTGTCAAGTCTAAAATCAGTAATGAATATGTTTACTCACTTTAACGTGAGTAAATTAATTATTTCCTTATCTCATAATACGTAAAAAACACAAACAAAAACTAGGAATAGGTCGTTGTATTCAGCGGTAATATACATTAAAATTTTCAAATGTCTGTAAAGTCCAAGTTCAAGTTGCTCAAAAACTGTCCAAAGAGGTAGAAATCAGTGGGCCTGTAGTGTGCGAACCGTCCGAATGAAAAGCTGACATCCGTAGTTCTGGCTATTTAGCAGTCCAGAAGACGAACGGAAAACTTTCAACACATCTGGATAAAGCTTCGTCTAATAGTACCACTCGAACCTGAAACTAGTGAATGGCCTTAAAATATCCATATTTCTTACATGATAAATAAATATATTGTTTATGACTAAGAGAAAACAGCAAAACTCGAAACACCTGAAACAAAAATAAACACTTTATTTACACCCATTTTTCAATTTATTCTCTGAAAGTTCTGTTAAACCTCGACAACCATCCAAAAATAATATTAACAACCTATAGGGCGGGTGGGCGGGTGCCGACATGTTTACCGCTGAATAGAAACGCCTCGAATGGTGTACACAGATAAAACCAACACTTAAATAGCCTAATCGCACGAGATACACGCACCTTTTCCCTCCACACTGACAATTACCGTCAAGTTCGTATTATTCGAAACGGAAATAATTTCATATAACTAAAGGACGTTGCAGTTTAAATCAACGTTCAAATAAAACAAATGAATTGGAACGTACACAATTATCAAATGTCATGATAGTAAGAAGTGGGTCGATCTTGATGGAAATAATTATCACTATAATGGCGAAATCGATGCCATAAAACAATATAAGATTTTCGCCATAAATTTTATGGCTAAAAATCGCCATGAAACATATGGCGATTTTTAGCCATAAATTTATTGTGAAATTCCGCCATTTTTTTCATTGCGAAAAACCGCCATGGCGATTTTTAAAAATGAATTTAACCGCGATTTGAAATAGTGAAAAGTTCAATAATGATTCTTACATTACTTTTCAATGCTTATAAACGATTTCGGAAAAATGATTGAAAATCGCCATGGCGGAATAACGCCATTTCAATTTTATGGCTAAAAATCGCCATGGGGATTTCATGGCGACGAAAAATCGCCATGGCGTTTCCGAAATCGCCATGGCGATTTTGGTGTTTCAGACACGATAGCTCACTTATTTTTAGAGATATTGGTTCAAAACATAGTACGTTTTATTATTTGACCCCCCAACTATATATTTAAGAAATAACATTTAATGTAGGACCCTTAAAAATGGTAGCTGAGTTTGCGAATTCACCGGATTCGCAAACATTCACCGGACTCTGTTTTTACACAAACGTTTTTAATCAGCCAGCTATTAAAATTATACCAAATTTTTAATATGTACTTTTAACTTGATAAATTTCCCGTGTTCATACCTGTGTTCATCTTTTTCTAGCCTTTATAAATGGTTTAGCCTTCGTCTTTTTTGATATTCTATAGATGAGTTGTCCGGTAAACGAATCAAGCTGTTATTGTCCAGATGTTGGCAAGTGTGAAAGGTACAACTATAGCATTCCACTAAACAAGCTGGTCGACAATAACACGCACATTGGGGACCACAATCGAAACTATTACTTCACCATCAAGGTCACCAATAACGCCATGTTGTCTAACGTTGAACATCTTGACGTCCTTGTAGATGATTCTCCACCGGAACCAGGGGTTGTTTACGAAGGTAATATTAGGCAACTTTCTGGTACACCTTTATTCAAATCTGTAGATAATCTCTGAAATCTAGGGTTCGTTTACGAAATAAAATCGTTTGCATATAAAATATGATCATGAAAGCCACAAACAGAAACATAGCATAACCACATAGCCGATTAGTAAACCAGAAAAGAGAGAATTTATCATAAATATGACATTTTCCAAAAAAGGGAAAACAAACAGAAAAAAAGAACAGGCGCAATATACGTTGGAACAAACCTGTAGATTTTTACGATGCTTTACAAATATATTTAAAAAGGGCATTAACATGATAAGGATATACATAAAATTCGTTGTTTGCAGTTATATACAAACGCACAGTCTAGTCAATGATTAATTTCATCTGAGTAACTATCACCAATCTCACTCAATATCTACGAAAAATGTGAAAACTTTCAGCATTGTTCAAGTTCAACTGTTGCAACTTATTTATAAATCTACTTAGGTTTAAAGTTGACAGTTCTAGTGTCAGATTACTTGTTAGTTTCACATAAACAATTTAAGATTATTTGATAAAATGGGTGTGCTACATTGTGAAATAATAAACTATTTTAAATTATATTATGTACTACGTGTGCATCTGTTCCTCTGCAGCATCTGTTGAGAGATCATGGCTGAAGGTTATAAAGCTGAGATTTGAGACTTGTTTCCGTGCTCAGTTTTAAAACTTTGGGCACATATCCATATATCATGCGGACCTTACTATTTCCAGTCGGTTTTTATTCGATTCATAGACGGCAAGTTAATCAAAGATAACTTATGATTTGAAACATTATTTTATTACTTTTTTTCGCCAGGCGTTGTTGGAAGTGCTGACATAGATTATACCAGCGACAATGACTTTATGGTACGTTGGCATGGTTTCATAGACCACGAAAGTGGGACAAGAGAGTATCGCATAGGTCTTGCCGACAGCTGCTTAAATAAAGAACAACTTTTCCACAACGTAGATGGTAATATTTCTGAATACAGAATCATTTCTTATACGGAGACCTCAGTCCGACTGGAAGCAGTCTTTACAGGAAAGAAATACGTGAACATTATTGCTATAAATAATGCTATGGAACCGTCCAAGATAGTTTGCTCCGACGGCATAACTCGAGATGTCTCCCCGCCATCAATAAAAGACTTGAAACTTCAAAACGGAAGGTGGACAGAGTCATTGTTTTGTGTAGATGAAAAAGCATGGCTGTTTAACGTTGATATGAAGAAGGTTCTTTTACCCCATTCTGAAGATTGCAAGAAAAGATGTCAGGTCGATTCCATCGAAAAAGCTTTTTTTGATGTCCTACCCACCGAATATACCGTAAACAACGACACTGATGTCGCTCAGTTCTTATGTAATCGTGTCTCTTTGTATGACAAAAATATCATCTATCTTCCACATGACCATATAGTTCTGAGCTGGAATATGGATGAAACTGGCAGTCAGATTGAAGACACATTGGTTGGATTTGGCACTACGTCTGGTAATTCTTCAGATTTATCTGATGTTGACTTCATGTCAACCAACAAGACAACGACGTTCAAGAAGATACACGTTGGACAAGGAACTGGAAATTTATTCTTTGCTTACATCAAAACAGTTAGTAAAGCAGGACTTGAACACATTGCTAAAGTTGGACCACTGATGATTGACGAAACACCTCCATATCATAAAGACATTCCGAAAGTTTACATCGATGATACATCTTTGATCGTCGGATGGAATAACGACACATTCTACGATGTTGAACAGCAAACACCTATCAACCAGATATTCTTCCAAATAGGTATGATCTCCCTCTTTTAGTCCTTGCATTTGTATTTTAGTTTATTGATGTTTCTTGCAGTTTGTTAATCTCACAAACACGGAATTCTACTGAAATTACTGATATAGTGGGTTTAAAACGTCTTTTTAAGAAGTTATCAGTCGCAATCAAGTGATATGCTGATTTGAATTATGTTTTATAATTGAAAGATAATCTCGATTTTAAATCGGTTGTGACGTAAAGATTTGAAATAAAATATTTGTCTTCTCATTATACCCATCGGTTATATCTTGATCCACCTTTATCTTATTTTTATAGCTCACGCACAACAAGTTATTACTCCTCTGATGGAATGGAGGTACGAAGATGCTGTTAAGTGCGTCAATCACTCAGGAGGTTGTATCAAATATCCTTTGAGAGAATTACAGAGTGCTGACACGGACCTAGGTCTCAACTTTTCTGTAAAAATATACGCTTACAACAATGCTGGACACTTCACTGAATTAGAGACAGAGTCGTTTCGTATTCCCTCTAGATATCCTCCGGGACAGGCTATAGTTCGAGACATTGATCCAGTTATGACGGATGTTCCTATTCCTAAAGACGTCGATGTTCATTTTACAACAAACACTGTTTGCGTGCAGTGGGATGGGTTCAAGCATCACGAACATATAAAAGTTGAAATAGGTGTGGGTACTACAAATGTCACTGATAATATTGTACCTTTTCAGTCGACATTACAAACTGAGATGGCTTGCTTAAATTCAACTGGACTGCAGCAAAACATAAAATACTATATTCTTGTTAAAGCATCGTGCTCCGGGGGTGTAACACTGTCAAGTTCTAACGGTGTTATCATCATTGATGCACCAAACTATGCTAGTTTACAGGAAGTAGATGTTGAACCATGGGACAACACAGCATATTCCTTCGCAAGAACACAGTCAAATGGTACGTCAGTTAAACTTTGCAGCATCAGTTCTTTAACTATCGGACATACTTATCAGCTTAATTTGCAACAACAAGCATCAAATATAGTTTCCGATGAGGTATTTCACAATGCTACAGATAGATGGCGAACAACGTTTGAACTCGTTCCACTGATAGAACATCCATGCATTGTTATCAATACTAACGAATCCGACAATTCTTCAGTAAAAGTAGTTAGGGTATATGATGACATACTTAGTACATATACCGAATCCATCACTGTATCCATCAGTCATCGTAATGGTTCCGTTGCGAATATTATCTACAGGGTAGCTTTGCTTGGAAGCCCAATAAGTGCGAATTTAACGGTTTCGAATTTTAGACAAATTACAGATTATGTAAGGATATATGACCGTGATGAGCATGTGTTAAGCAAAATAGCATTATCAAGTGATATGCAATATGCCGTTGAACTTTCGATTTGCAATAACGTTCGCTGTGTTGAAAGTGTTTATTCACGTGTCTACGAAACAGAAACGTATATAACGGCCGGTAACATTGAAACGTCGGATATTGAAGTTAACGGAGGAAAGTCGTGCGTTGATGTCGACTTGAAATGGCAGAGGTTTATTACAAAAAGCGGCATTCTCATGTACCAGTGGACAGTCGCTAAAGATGCTGAAGCAAACTCGATACTTACAACGTGGAAATCCATAAAAGCAACCACAGGCCTCAATACTCAGGTTAGTTTAAGTCGAGTATTTTCTGATTGTCAATTGTGTAGCTTTTCCGGCATTATAAACAATCTTTAACCTTTATACTCTTTGTAATCATTGAGTTGAATTCAATTTATCCTAAAACTGAAATTGTAAAGAATCTTTAAACTTTATACTCTTTGAAGTAAATGCGTTGAAATCAATTTATCCTAAGACTAAATTTTTATGGCAAACTGTAAAAATGATTTTCCAAAATGTATAAACTAAGAATTTTAATGTTTTCATTATGTTATTAGTTATAAGGATGTTTATATATATTACTGAACACGGAAAATGCAATAAGTGGGGGTGCGGAGGATATTGTTTCATCTCTAAGGAAAATTGAATTTGGATTTATTACTATTTGTGCTTTACATTTTCATAATTCTGAAACAGGTTCATGGATGTGTGGTCCTACCAGTACACGGGCATTCCACAATGTTTCTTTGTGTTCGAGCATTCTCACGTGCTGGTAACGCCGTTACAACGTGCAAGCAGGCTTCGACACGTGTTGTAACAGAAATCAGTGTAGATACCTTGTATGACGTAGATACATCTTCCGATTCCTGGAAAGTTATTCAAAATGTAAGTTACTGAAAGTGTTTTTCGTTTTTCCAAAATTGCCAGAATTGCTGT
This sequence comes from Corbicula japonica, assembly GCA_038501625.1. Lineage (NCBI taxonomy): Eukaryota > Metazoa > Mollusca > Bivalvia > Venerida > Cyrenidae > Corbicula > Corbicula japonica. The sequence continues at coordinate 3,380,520 of JAZAYU010000057.1, forward strand.
TACACTGTCACTAGGTTAATAATTTTGATAACTACAATCATTAATTTGCGATAATGTTGTAACAAGAACATTTATTTAAACAACTATTTAAAATATTCTTTGTGGTTTCTTGAAGTTCTTATTTTTCCCTTATATCCATTTGTCTTCTCTTGATAGATGGTGTATAGTTCCAATTTGGGCGCTAAATATTCCGTCCTACATGATGCTGAATTAGATTTTGGAACAGTCAAATCGACGGTGGCTGGTGTGTTGATGTATGCCACAGAAAGAAATGTCACATGGTTTCTTATGTCTTCTTCCCGACTTCCGTATTTTGACCAATGCGATAGAGACAATGACTGTACCTATTCGGTTACAACCGACACTGGATTCGCACAAATAAAGAGAGAACTGATTAAACCAAACACAGTCTACTATATATGTGCATATTCAAATACAACCTTGGTGTCACGTGAGTTGTATACAGAAACACTGGATGAAATACGTTCGTGCAGTAACGGCTTTATTATCGACTCGACCCCGCCATCATCAGGTTTGGTTACGGTAGAGAACACCGCCGGTTTCCTGAACAACCATGCCAATGTTAGAATACTGTGGACAGATTTTGATGACGAAACAGAAGGAGAAAAGTTGGGCTATGTTAGCAGAATTAAACACTACGCTTATGCAATTGGTAAATTTGCCGTTTTCTTGTTCAATACAGTTGAACTTTTTATCCGAAAAGTATCCAAGAATAAATAAAGTTAACTTAACAGACTTGATTTACGTAAAAGAAACTTACGTTTAACCATTGATTCCTTTAAGCCATATCAAACAATTTTTTATATTTTAAAATAGGCACCCGACCTGGTGGCGAAGATGTTTCAGATTTTACAATTGTTGGAGATACGGTTCAAGCAGTTCACTCGTACTTAAATGCCCATGATGGAACTGAAATATATGTGACCGTCAGAGGTGAGACATGTGTTACATCTCTTTGAAGTTTAAGTGTATGCTAATGCTATAATATTACCGAAATACTTTTTAGTTATATTACTTCTTATTAAAAACGTTTATTATTTTAATATGGAATTGATATATAATTAAATAAATTCATATCCTCAAACCAATCACTGCTGCCTTGTTTAATTATGTGGCAAAATAAATATTCAGTGACAGTTTATTTCTAGGTTGCTCTTTTTTTTAATTGTTGTAATGTCTTTTTAAACTCTTGAAAACATATGCGCATTATCTCTTTTCTTGTCTAACATTTACTGTGCCTGGAGGGTGCGTTTTCTCAATGTTGCTAGGGCTGTTATGCATTTTTCAGATTTTTGTGTTGTTGTTTTTTCAGCAACTGACCACGCCGGATTGACGACTGTGGCGACATCAGAGCCCTTAATTGTAGATACTTCTCCTTCTAGTCAGGGCACGGTTGTCATCGACACTGACAGCTTGCCATTTATTACATCAGAGTCCATTGATCTTGTTCTAAAGGGATTTCAGGACCACGAAAGCGGCATTGAACATTTCACTGTGGAGATCGGCACGTCCGAAGGTTCTGACGACATAAAGCAGCAAACTTTTTACCATTCTGATCGTATAACCGTTGAATTACCCAATACTTTGCATGACGGTCATCGTTACGTTATCAACGTTAAGGTAAATAAACTTCATTTCAGAGAAGTTGTCAGTTTTATTAACCTCCCTTGACAGTAATAGGGTAATATGCTAATTTCAAACCATGCAGAAAGTTATTGTGGGTGGCTTAAAAAGCATGCTAAAACAATCCTTAATTAGGGATTCGGATGGTGTGTACTGTCTCTCTCTCTCTTGAATGGTTGACTAGGCCACGCTGTATTTGAATGGCTTTCCCGGTTATCTGTACATTATTTCTATAGCAAAATTTAAGCCTTCAACTTGTGTGTTTAGCTTCTATACATATTTTTTACTTTCAGTCTCGAAAATGGTTTACGTACTTCGATTCGATGTGCATTTGGTCGTTAAAATATTAATAAACCAGGGCCTACAAATTTCCAGTTAACATGTATTGTCTTTTCGGCTTCCGTAAAACGTATTTACAGTCACAACACTTTCTATATAGACAGACAGATCGGCAGTGTTTAATCATTCTTAAAATAAGTGTTGATTTTCAGGCAATAAACAGAGCTGGTTTAAGTACGACTCCGCAGTTTCTGCCATTTACATGGGACAAATCACCGCCCACGGGGGGCCACGTTTTAGATGGACATTGGTCAAACCTAGTAAGCTCGAATTCTTAATTCTCGTGTAAGATATAGTAAACACGTTGAAAAAGTCAAAACAAATTTTCCACTAGTTTTTGCTCGACATAAATGTTATTTAATAGTTCTTCTGTAACATATTTTGTCTCGCTTTTTGGTAGGTTTTAACATTTGAACATTTTAGTCTTTGGTCGCCCCAAGAATATGCATGAAACACCTGCTTGAAAAGTTACTCATTTTACCATTATTAATTGCTTGCAATTCTTCTTTTCACCGAGTTTGACCAAAATATGATGGTATTTCGATTAAGTAAAACTTTTACCTTGATGGTACATTTTGTTAAAACATAGTTATCTTTTATGCGATTCTCCGAAGTAGATGCTTCTATTTGAAAAAAAAACAAATGCCTTATTTTATCGTTCGAACAGAAGGACGTTGATTTCCAGAAAGATCTCGGTTACATTCAGGGACACTGGAAGGGATTTTCAGATCCGCATAGTGGGATACGTTATTACAGAGTGGGGCTTGGAACCCAACCTTTTAACGACGATGTTGAAGCTATGGTAGACGTGGGGCTTCATTCTGGTCTGTTTCGAAAACATATATATTCTATTCTTCTTTTTTATTTACTCGATGCATATTTAAAACTTCAATACACTTTCTAAACTTTCTTCGTTCGGCTTATTTTTTTTAAATAATGGTTATAACATATAACATAAAGACAACAAAATGCACCAAATAACCAATCATTGGCTGAATGTAATTGATACAAACTTATTTATTCAAAAGTAACTTTAATTATGGTAAAGCTTAAGAATATCTCCGAAAAGAGTGACACTCGTCAGTTAAAATAATTCTGTTTATATTTTCGTTTACAGAATTGTTTGCTTTTTATATTATCAATGATAATTTCCTGTAATTTACTGTTCACTATAGGTCCTTCTCACTTTATGTTTGTGTGTTGTTGTTTTTTTTCTCAGCTAGCAACAATTGCGCACATTTTATTTTGTTAGTGTTGGGAATAAAATGTATTGCCATCTATTTAAAACTGCAAATCTGTACAATAAGATTTGATGGATTTGTTTTTGAATTTTCTGTTGCAGACATCACTTGGAATAGAACCTTCCACACCGGACAGAAGTATTTCATAACTGTGGATGCATGTAATGGAGCGGGTCTGTGCCAAATGTTATGTTCTGATGGTATAACACTTGACAACTCACCTCCAATCCACGGCGTTGTTCGGGTTGGATCCTCAAGCGAGCATCAAAAGTTTCTTCCCCATGGGTATATATTCCATGAATTTAACCTTTTTAAAGCAACTTTTACACTTATGTTTAACTTGCTTTTCTGCTATTTTATTTCCCGTCATATGTAATAAGATTAGTTGGTTTTATGAAATCCTATTGTAAATGTATTTGAAGTGTATTGGAAACGCATGCTTTTCATTATTTACACTTTTTGTGGGCTTAATGGGGAGACAGACGTATCAATTAGTAAAGAAGAATAATTTACGTTTATCCTCGTTTAAAAATATGCCAAGTTGCAAATGTATTACTTTCAAATGTAATTTTTAATATATATTTTGATAGCAATCAAAAGATACTTCTCGATTATTTATGAATCTATCACCACTGCTTGAACTACGTAACTACTATATACCTAAGGTGTTTTTGTTTAATCTTTGGTCTAGAAAATCTAAAACAAATGTGTGAAAAACACATAAACAAAATATAGACAGACGCTCCGTTACACACAGCTAAAACGTTGTTATTCTGTTTTCCGATGAAGCTGAACCGAGATTATAATGAATGGACTAGTGCTCAAGGTTATAAAACTGAGCATGGAAACCGGTCTCAAATCTCAAGAATCTGATTGGCTGAAATGGCGACCAATCGCCATTTCAGCCAATCAGATGCTTGAGATTTCAGACTGGTTTCCAATCTCAGTTTCATAACCTCCAGCCATGTTCGCTAGTTATTTTTATATAATTTGTCATTACCTACTTATTAAAAATCTCACTTGCATTTTCTATTGCTTTAAATAACTGAGTCAATAGTTGTTTTGATGAAAACTCATTTATATTTAAAATAATTCTACATATTTTGCAGTATGTCGTTGCACATACAATGGGCAGGTTTTGAAGACCCTCAATCCGGCATCGACCATTACGAAACATGTTTAGGATATCAACCAAAGTCATGTGACATTTTTCCATTTTCTTCAAGTCTTCTAGAATCAAGTATCATTAAAACCAGGCTCAATCTACCTGCGGGAGCAAATCTCTACGCCTCCGTGAAGGCCGTGAACAGAGTCGGAATGGAAATAGTGACAAGCTCAGACACGTTTCAAGTAGACGACACTCCTCCTTTGATTGTGCAAAGGCCCTTTTTCATATTGGAGTACAATGCATTTTCTGGGAAATCTGTACAGTGGGACAGATCAGTTCTCCGCCTGTCTTGGAAGTTTGTTGACAACGAAAGTAAAATAGTATCGCACACGGTAGCCCTAAAGACCCACCATGACGGTCATACACCCTTGGAAAATATACACGTTGCAGACATTGATAACCTTACTGTAAGTTTTGATGAGAAAAACTGGCTTCATAATGGAGACGAATACTATGTTGTTGTAACAAGCTGTAATGCAGCAGGACTTTGCACCTCTGCGGTGTCAGAAAGTCTTCTAATCGATTCAACTCCGTCACATCTTGGAGGTTTTAAACCACCTCTAGAATGGAATAACTTCCTTGATACAAGTAACAGGACAATATCAAATGTCACACTAACGTGGTATGGCTTTATCGATGCCGAATCATCAGTAGATTCTTACTATTTGACAGTTAGTAGGAACTACAGTGGGTTTGAATTATCTAATGGTGCTGTGGAAATTAAAGCTTATAACAACACAACTGAAAATACAGCGGTCATAACTCTGTCAGATTCACTACATGAAGACGATACGCTAATTTTATCCATATGGGCCACCAATGGTGCTGGCCTGAATACATCTGTGGCAAGGATTTCTGTTAACGCTTTAGTGTCATCTAAAACAAGACCACTTGAAAATGCGGCAGGAACATTGGAAATCCAGAAACATTCATGTGACATTCACTTTTGCAACAAGGACTGTACATGTGCGATACTTGGTCAGCCGTGCAAGTCTAATATTAACTGTTCTCAACAGAGTACAAATCCTGCCACTCCAGGTTTACCTTTGGTGCATGTGTACGGAGGTCTGCCTGACAACATGAATCATATATCAGCTTCGTCAGCTTGTATTGCAGCACATTGGGTTACAGATGGTGACGAGGCTTTAGTACAAAGATACGAATGGAGTATGGGATTAACCGGGCAACCAGTTGGCTACGGAATCTTTGATCTGAAATCGGAATTACCCTGGAGAGACGTTGGAAAAAGAAAGCAAGCAGTTTATTGCCTAACTTTTGACTCCGGACTACAGCACAACCATAACTATTCGGTATACGTAAAGGCATGGTATTTATTTGATTCGTTTGCGGAGTTTGTTTCTGAACCAATTCTTATAGATCACAGGCCACCTCAGCTTCGGAAAGGAAAGTATATCAAGGACTCAGACCCCTCTTGCATAAGGGACTACGACTTTATCGATTGGATGGATACGATAACAGCCTGCTGGGACAATGTGCTTGTAGAAAGCCAAGGCACAATAATACATTACTCGATATCATTGGGGACAACTATCAATGGTTTGTTTTATATTTTTGCATTTACATTTAATGTAAACAAACAGATGTATCAGCCGATGCTAAATAAAATAGATGAAAAGGGAACTTTGAAAGCGACCAAACACGACAAATATGAAAATATTCAGGCTCGGTTTCATTGAGCCTGTTCATGGGTAGTAATGGAAATGCAAATTACTGCCCACGCCGACTAGCCCCGGGTGGAGCGCAACTCAATATTTACACCAGTAAAACAGTACAATTTTGATCCATCCCAAACGATGGTATGCATATGGCGGTGAACATGGAACCTTCAATGCGTATTTTAAGATTAAAACCATTCCATGTTCAGCGGCGTATGGTCCCCAGATAAAATAATAGAATTTTTAAAGGCGATCTGAGGATATTAATCCTGCATATCACAGACGTCAGATACATATTCAAGTGATACAGTAATTTAAGGCTAAATAGGACCCACGTGAAAGTTGTATTTCTGGATATTATTATTTTAAGAGTAAATAGACAAGTTTATAAATGGTTATAAAAAATTAATATGGTTCTCTATATTATGATTCTGTTCTTCTAGGAAGTGATGTTTATTCACGAACAAATGTCGGTCTCACCACCAACATCACACTAACCAGTCTGAGCCTATCACACGGGACACGATACTATGTTACCGTTACTGCATACAATGACGTGGGTATGCACTCTTCTATCAGCTCTGACGGTTTTGTGATAGATATGGACAGGCCAGTCGCTGGTGTGGTTTTTAACACGGATAGACATACAGACACTCTCTACCAGGCTTCCAACACATCTTTCAGCATATCTTGGCATGGATTTGTGGACCAATTCTCCGGGATAAGAACATACTACGTCGCTATCATTGAAAGTTCTGTCACAGATTATACCAACGTGACTTACACCAATGTAAACCTGCAAACAATGCATACATTTAAGAATCTTCAACTTGAACATGGACGATCATACGTTGCTCTCGTGAAAGCAGTTGACGCCGCTGGTCATGAAAGCGATGTCGTGCGATCATCTCCGAAAGCAATAGATGTTACACCACCGTCGCCTTTTGAATGCTTGCACTATGACGACATTAATTCTTATAACGGGAAATTTACAGCCGTATCATTTACCCTAAATCTCACGAAGAATGTTATGTATGTTATAAGAGGTATTATCACTGGAAACGATGTCGAAGACGTTAGTCCAATTCTGACAATAGGAAGATACAAACTACATTTGCCAGTTGCTGTAAACCACAACGGAACGGTTGAATTTGAATATAATTTACTGTCACCATTTTCGGGTCCAAGTACCATTAACATTTCCACGCATGAGCAATGGCGGTCTGGGACAAACTACAGTGCGAATATCATAGTAGACATGTCCCAATCTACACTGAGGATACCAGTAATTGACCAAACGAAAGCTTTAATTGTGCAACAGATTGGAACTTCAAGGCTGGGTATTTCGTGTTTTGTATCAGATGAAGAAAGTGCGTTATACAAGGTATTTACTATCAATTGAATTGTATTCCAGTATTCTCGTAAAAACAGAAGTTAACATCTGCAGAACGTTCGTTTAAGGTAAATACTAACCATTTGCAGACACGACAATTTGCTTGACAAGAAGCGCATTCATAAAAAATTTATATCATAGAACTAAATATTTTTACAGCCGAAATCTTAAAAGTAAGACTTAAAATGCGGTATTACATTTCTTCCGGAGAGCCTTGACATATTCCTGACATTCTGGATGTATTTCAAACCTGAATAAATCGTTAACTTCATTTATTTACTTCTAGAAAATTTTCGCACTGTGTTTAACAATATTTCTCTCTCTGGCAATACGTTTTTCTTCTCGATACCTGTATCTTCATCGACAAATGTTTTTTATCTGTGTCGAGGACCTTTTGGTCACTCGTTTAACTTTTATATTTTATGTGGTTGTTAAGATAAAAAATAATTAACATTTATAAATCAGAGAGTACAATATTGACTTAATACATTTAAACATAGATCCAGATTGGTGCTGGCACGACACCAGGTGGGTTCCAAATCAAGGCTCTCTCAGATGTTCGTGGGAGTACAAGCAACATCATTGACATCAACGTTGAACACGGAAGCCAGCTTTACGTCAGCGCTATAGCTTACAACCATGCCGGACTTAGGTCCATATTCCATGCATTGCCGGTCATGATAGATAAGACGCCACCTGCTGTAATAATCACCGAAACAAATGTAACATGGGCTGATCAAAGATCTAATGATACGGAAGGAAGAACGACCGTAACGTCTAGGCTGTTTGTCACGGACGCTGAAAGTGGAATAAAATACTGTATCTGTTCGTTAGGTAATTCAGTTCGATTTTAAACAATTCTGATATTTTTTCTCTTCTTTTCGGCTTCGAATAATTTTAATTACATGCAAAGTTACGTGTGTACTTACAAACATGTGTTTTATACGTATTAAGAACCCCGGGCGTACCAGATATAACCTTTCAGTAAAGTACATAATGGTCTTACTGATATAATATGATCAGCTTCAAATTAAAAGACAGTACAAACAATAATTTCTGATCAGTTTAAGATGTAACAATTCGATCGTTTAAAACTGATTTTAATAGACTCAGTTCGGAATTAGACATCAAGTACGTGACCTTTTATATGAAACCTGAATTGATGTAAGATCAGTGCAACCCAGAACCTGGTTCAAACTTCCTAGAACAATATGCATTGTATACACATTTGTGGCCCTGTGTTGACATTTATTATATCACCAATTTATGCTGTCTTTTACCCTCTTAGTTTTGAAGAGAAGATGTGTTTTATGAATGTGCTTTTCTTGATATTTCATATTTTCAGGTCGAAAGCAAGGCTCCGCAGATGTAATGTCTTCTGCAGTGTCTGACTCAATAGAATCTTGTCTGTTTGAGAACCTGACATTACATCATGGGGAAAGTCTTTATACAACTGTAAAGTGTATAAACAACGTCGAATTGGCGACTGAAACTACGTCAGATAGAATCATAGTTTCCATCGATCATCCAGACACTTCTACGGCCGCAATCCGTGTGATACCGTCGGACAGAATGGATATTGCAATTTCGAATTCTGTCCAAACTGGCCCATATGTTCTAACTGATGGTTCTCATGTTCAGCTGGAATGGTCCGGCTTTCATGATATCTCCGGTATCGAACATTACGAATATCGCCTGGTGTCAGACAACCAATCCTTGACAGACTGGACTAACGCTGGCAAATATACATCAGTGGGCATCAAAGGGGTGAACTTGGCTTTCGGAAAATTCTTCACCGCAGACGTGCGAGCAGTCAACTCTGGGATGTATAAAAGCATTCCCGTATCTGTCGGATTTGTAAATTACAATAAGGAGCCTGATTTTACTGGTAAATACAGTTTAATTTAAGATATGGTATTTATTTTTCTTTGTATCTTTGTATACCATGTTGTTGTTTTTTTATCATATGTTATACAATAATTTGCTCATATTTAAGCAACGCCCACTATCTTTGTAGGGAAACCGGTGTCTATGTCTAGACGAGAAAACATGATTGAAATAGACTGGAGCGGAGTTTTCCGGTTAACTGACGGACTTGAGGCCACCTTCAATGTATTAGTCGGCACGCGCCTTGGGTATTCTGACGTCATAGAACTCCAGAAGATTTACGACACACGTCATATTATCAACTTACCACGTTCTACTATCATTACGCCGAATATCAGTGAGCTCTTCATCGCCATCACGTGCACCTACAACACTGGCTTGTACACGGTGTACAGGACGAGTTATAACTTAATATAAAGAACTGTTCACCTGCTTCGATTTTGTTCCCACTTTTGTGTGGGGAAATACTTTTCAGGTTGTCAAGTCACAACACAATTGAAGTACATGTTAGGGTTTTCAACTACATGTATTTGCTCCAGGTTATAAAAAACACTTAATTTCTTGTCAGCGAAATATTAATTGAAATTTGTGAATACAAACCATTTATTAACAACGTCAATTAAACCAGCCATGTCTAAATAGGGAGAAATTTTTAGGCCTAGTTATTCGAATAAGTTTGCTTAGATTTTCAAAACATCTTACACATTTAAATGCATTAGTAGTAATTTTTAGATGTTGACTTTTTATTAATTACTTTCTTTTTGTGTATATCTACTTGTATTTCTTTGTTATACACCATTGCTTAATTATGATGGTTGGCTTCTATTCATGAAGGACTTTCATTCCGTCCATTATGTTCTTCGTTTTCCTATTGCTTATTTCAAATAGTTTATATATAAGCAGATTTTTCTTCTTTTGTATGATTAATAAGCTTCTAAATAAAAATCACTCTAATAACTATTGTCGTTTCGTTTGTTTTGTAAACGTATAAGATAATCCCAAAGCCAAATAAATACGACGACAGCTCATAGCCAACCATGCAAGAGACAGACACAGGACATACCATCCGAATCCCCGAAAGTGTGTTATAAAAGCAACATACACTTTTGACATGAATAGTGAACAAAACACAGAAACTTCCGTTTTCAAAACTGAAAATGTTGGTTCACATTTTACAAGGCAAACAAGTTTTGTGATTTTGTATTTAAATATTCCAAGTCTTTCTTTCCTATCTTGAAATGATAATGTCAAATATGGAGGTTTATGGCATGCAGAAAAAAAACATGATCTATGTTTAGCATGGTCGCTCGATTTTTGAAACCAAGAAATTGAGGACAAATTAATTTACGGTTCCAGTTCAATGCTTAAATACTGTTTACGAGTACTTAAGTAAATTGCATGAATTTCAATTGTTTTGTCGATTTCAAACAAACATCTGACTTCACAGAAAATTTCTAAAACAATTATATTATACTTTTAATATAATTAAAAAATTATCCATGCGCATGCGCATCTCGTTTTTTGTTGTTTGTTTTCAAATCGATCAAACGCACTCGAAATAATTAACTTTAAATGTTTGTTGAGCTTTTTCTAAAAATTGTAAATATGAAGTAATGACATTATTATTCTCAGCCGACGAAGAAAGGCATAACTCAAGTAAGTCAAATACGAGCTATCACTCGTGCCACAGATGTTATTGTTCATACTGAAAGTATATTGCTCCAAAGTAAAAAAGGGCCACTTTTGTAGTTTTCTCGCTTAGATAATTTTACACTCATGTTTAAGTTCAGTTTTTCAACTCAGATGACTTAATTGCCGATTTACCGATTTATCCACAAAGAATAAATAACACTAAATGTGTCATACGCTGTTCAAAATAAAAATTAATACAGATTTAGCAGAGCAGTTTAATAAAGTACTTCCAGAAGTTTCTAAGTTATGAAACAGAAAAAAGTCGTGTTGAAACCTACAAACCCCACTGGTGAGCTTGACCTTAACCTGGCAAGTTGGGACATGGGTTTGCATATCGTCTTGGTGGGATGAATACATGACCAAAGTTTCATGAAATTTCTTCCAGGTGTTTAAGTTACGGAGCGGACACGAAAAACATGGTTCAAACCTTTGAACACCACTGGTGACCTTTACCCAGCCATCTCTAAATCGTTTAAATATCAAATTTTCTTATTGATTGGTGTGAACAGAGCTTGATGAGTTTCACGATTAACATTATTACAGTCCTTTGGGTCCCCCAAACCCTGTGTTTATCCCTTTCCTCAATATATACACGGTTTTTCGCATGTGCGAACAGTGTAGATTCAGTTTAGACAACAGGATCTGCACTGTTCACTTTTTGGTCAGAAATAACCAAATTTTTCGAAAAGCAAACAGTGCAGATCCTAATCAGACAGAACAGATGTGCGGACTGATGGCTGATCTGGATCTACACTGTTTACACATGCCATTAAGGTGAATATTTGGAGGAAACTGTTATCATCACTTGGTACTTCAATGCACCTACTGTATGATGAGATGTCAATTTCATAAGGTAGTTCTGAGATGTTGACTTCAAAGCGTTTCTGAACATCATTTAGGACATCGGCATCTGTTTTGTCTGATACAAATGTGATAGCCAGATCTTCCAGAACTAGCAACCTAGCAAGTGAAAGATGACATCATTACAGTGTACGAATATTACACTAAATATGGTGCAGTGAATATATCCCCGTAAATGCAACGGTCAATTACAGTTTAAATGATTATGAAGACGCTCCATTATAGGCATCACGTAAAGTACTGCGCAATATTATATGTTTTGACATCGGTGTTATCACGTCTTGTTTATCCTTCCAAAAAGAACTCTGAAATTCTTGGACATTATACCAAAGCAACTCATACCTGAAATACGAATATGCGGGTCTACAATGTTTAGTGCCAATTCGTCGAAATAATGGTACGGTTTTCAAGAAATTCAAGGAAAACTTACATCTGGGTTCTCAGCATATCCTTATTTCAGGTATGAGTTGCTTTGGTATATTGTAAATGAATTTCAGAGTTCTCATGCAAACTTTTTTTTCTTTTATTTAAGTACGTGCTTTTTATAAGAACATGAATTAGAATAAAATTGTGCTTGCAAACATTAGTACATCCTTAGCTAAATACATTTCTTTACTAAAATCTAGATTACAATAAGTATTTTCCCCTAAATCCATTTTTTAAATTTTAGCCAGTTTTCGCCATTTGCAATGTTTGCGACCTCTTAAGTCGAATATTGATGCCGCGCCGCGAGAGATGCAAAAACGCTGATTAATTATGCGTATACATGCGTAGTCTAACGTACACAGAACGAAATAATCGCCGACCCGCCAGAGTACAAAGAAATAGTCCGCCAATAAGATGTACGAAAATACCATACCCTTCGACTGCAGACAGTTATATCTCACATCTTTACGCTATATCGCTTCGCAATCCGTTATGGAAAATAATCACGTGACGAACTGAATGAACGTCTTTCCGCTTCGAAGTCATTTAGACCGCAAAAATTTGGACGTCCATAAAAACAACATCGTATCACTTTAAGCTTTTGTATTTAATATTTAGCGGTGCGATGGTATATTCTTTCTTTTAAAATGAAACAAATATCATGGACAGTCACTTTAAATACATGTAGCAATTAACTTTTTTAAGTCATATCTTTCCTTTAGAACTGAACTTAAAAAATGTGGGGACATTCGATCTAAAACTCGCTCAAACTCTTCATTTGTGCCACAAGGCTCTTCAATAGGGCCTTTGTTATTCCTGTTATATATGAATGATCTCCCATTACATACAACGACAGACTTTGATATGTATGCTGATGATGCCATAACGCATACATCCGATTTGAATCTAAACACCATTCACTCCACTCTTCGGTCAAATTAAAACAACATTAATAATTGGTATAGTATTAATATCATGGCATTAAATCCAACAAAAAACTACTTGCATTATTTTAGGCACAAGGCAAAACCTCAAAACAACACATGAACTTCGTCTTAGCATTGGAAACACATTTATACAAAGTATACAGCCGCAAAAATTACTTTGGATACATGAAGACAATTTACTTAGTAGGGAAATTCAGATTGATAAAATTCGTCACAAGCTTACTGATAAATTGCATGCGTTGAAGAAGATATCATTTTATCTCTCGCTTGATATGAAAAAATTATTCTACTCATATATTGCATATATTGCTCCATTTTTTTATTTCGGTTGTATTGTTTGGAGCCCATGCAAAAGACAAGAACTAAATAGAATAACTAAAATATTAAAGAGAACAGCAAAACTTTTCCTGAGGAAAACCAACAAAATAATTTTTTCAATCGCTTAATTGGGTATCCTTTGAAAAAAGATGCAAATAACATTTCGGTCTGCTTGTTTACAAATCTTTGCACTCTCTTGTGCCAAAATACATAACTAACTTAGTTGCATTGTTCTCTCTTTCGCCAAAATACATAACTGACTTAGTTGAATTTTAGGTCTGATTAAACAAATTATATGTCGTACAAACTTTTACCATAAAACTTTCAGCTTCACTGGTGTGTTAGTTTGGAGCAACATTTCAAGTTATATTAAAGTCCTTCAAATATATGTTTAAACGAAAATTAAAAATATTTTCATGTAAATAATTATACGTAACATTCTTTACTTTTCCAATATATGACTTGTGTGTCTGTCTATTTAAAAAGTTTTTTTTGTTTTATTGCCTTAATGATGTTTTTGTATATGTACATGTTGTTATATTTTGTTATATATGAAGGCCTCATTGAAAAAAAAAGCAAATAATCTTGATGTTTTTGACTGAATCAGTTACCTTCTTCAAATAAATAGATTATTATTATTATTATCAGTATTATTACTATTATTATTATTATTATTATTATTATTATTATTATTATTATTATTATTATTAAATATTTGAACAAGTTGAAATTATATAAAGCTCTATTTAAATTATTTTAATAAAACACAAAATTGCGTGAAGTTTGGCCAAACATTTTATAAAAAGGTGAAATATGCATATCAGGAATCGCCACATTCAGAAAAAAACAGCCTCCCCACACAGTCAAGAAGAAGAGAGGGAGAGAGCATGGTTAATAAAATGATCAGTTTCAAAAGAGACACCACTAACAATTAACAAAAATGAGAACCCGAGGGGTTACCGCCTTGGAACGGTCAGTGGCAAATCAAATTGCCACTGGGGGTTTAAACCAGGTTCTAGGGTGCACCAACCTCACACTTGCCCCAATAGGTTCTCATATCACAAAACAAATACAAGTTGTCTTGGTGAAACAACTCCAACCCACTTATTGGCTCAACAATGTTGCATGCAAAAGCACACAAACATATAAAACATAAGAATTTAATAGCATTGCAAAGCCAAAGGGCGGGTACTCAATGATCTTACCGAGACCAGAGCTCCTGGAGTAAAATCAGCAAGAACACGATGACAGGGATAAAAGAAACAAATCGAGCTTCTAGGTTCTTTTAATAAAAGTTTTCCCATAAACCTTCATAAACTCTTAAACCACTGCCACCGTCGTGCAACCAAAGAGTTAAGCATAATGATCAACTGTAGAAGGGTTAATCACCAGGCATGCAGAGCGCTGTAAAATATCATGTTGGTAACCTTTCTTTTTAAATTACAGATGGTTTTTACGAATAACCGGGAGAAATTAACATTGCCCTTTATCTTCTTAAGTTCATAAATTAAATCTCCATAAAAAAACTGGCTGTGAAATACCTTGTTGCAATAGTGATTTTAAACTGCACCTGTATTTATGAATTAGATCTGGGTATCGACGAAAAAACTTGCAAAATGTTTTCCTTAATTTGTGATACCGATACCCTTGTTTTAAAAGTTTTTCTGTAATGCAAAGATTACGTTCATTGAAATCATTAATATCGTTGCAAGCTCTTGAAAAGCGAACAAGCTGTGAAATATAAACCCCGTAAGATGTTGCACGGGGAACATCGCCGTCTAAAAACGGAAAATTTACTATATTAAAATTAAAATCATCTCTTTTATCATATATTTTAGTAGTGACATAACCATTTTCAATTGACAGATTTAGATCGAGAAAGTTTGCTTGCTGTTCTGAAGTGTTCGCTTTATTAAGTTGTAGTTCTTTAGGGTAGATCTTATTAACCAGTAATGGAAAATGGTTATTATCTATATTTAATAAATCATCAAGGTACCTCGAGGTGTTGTTAATAGCTGTAATAATATCATCTTGATGTTCAGTAGAAAGAGATAACATAAAGTCTCTTTCATAACAGTATAAAAACAGATCAGCAACAAGGGGTGCACAATTAGTACCCATTGGGATGCCTATTACTTGTTTATAAATAGAGGTACCGAATCTAACATAAATATTATCAAGTAAGAAAGTTAGCGACTCTATTAGGTCTTAACAAGTCCATAAAGTATAATTATCATAAGAACCATCTGTAAAAAATGCCCTATGTTCATTACAAGCGATGAAGGTTTTATTTTCTCTAGCAAACGTTTTTTCAATGAGACTGGTTAGTTTGTCTCTTATTAAATTATGAGGGAGCGAGGTATATAAAGTTGAGAAATCATAAGTTGACAAACAGAACGCCTGAAAATCATTTGATTTAAGCTTTTTCAAAACGTCATTTGAATTTTTAATCGACCAAAATAAATTTTTGCCAGAAGTTTCAAAAACCTTATCGCAATACCTAATTACATGTTCTTTAATAGCTGTAAGACAAGAAGTTAAGAGCACAGATAATTTAATAGTAGTGCAAGAACTAGAGTTAGCAATAAATCTTGCTTTGTACGTTGTTTTATGCATTTTAAGCAACCAATACATAGTAGGTACTTTGTCTTGTTTCGGCTCAATACTGATTCTAAATTTTGTAATTTGTAGAGTAAGTTTTCTTCGATCAATCTATTTTGTTGAATAACTGTAAAAACATTATAAATTTTACAAATGCTGATGTTGGATTGTTATTTATAACCTTTCTATCGGTCTGCTTATTAGAAGACGTTTCGAAACGCTCTGTCAATAGACTTTTAAGTTTGATGCGCATTTGAAGATCATAAAATATCAAGAGATGAAAATTAGTTTAGTTTTCCGGCTACTAAACAAATACATTTTGTCTTCACAAGACTTTGCATGTTACAAGTGTTTTACCATGTTTATTTTTAAAAGAAAAAATCTCACAGCTTGTTCGCTTTTCAAGAGCTTGCAACGATATTAATGATTTCAATGAACGTAATCTTTGCATTACAGAAAAATTATTAAAACAAGGTTATCGGTATCACAAATTAAGGAAAACCTTTTGCAAGTTTTATCGCCGATACCCAGATCTAATTCATAAATACAGGTGCAGTTTAAAATCACTAATGCAACAAGGTATTTCTCAGCCAGTTTTTTATGGAGATTTAATTTATAAACTTAAGAAGATCAAAGGCAATGTTAATTTCTCCCAGTTATTCGTAAAAACCATCTGTAAATTTAAAAAGAAAGGTTACCAACATGATATTTTACAGCGCTCTGCAGGCCTGGTGATTAACCCATCTACAGTTGCTCATTATGCTTACCTTTTTGGTTGCACGACGGTGGCATGGGTTCAAGAGTTTATGAAGGTTTATGGGCCAATCTTTTCTTAAAAGAACCTAGAAGCTCGATTTGTTTCTTTTATCCCTGTCATCGTGTTCTTGCTGATTTTGCTCAAGGTGCTCTGGTCTCGGTAAGATCATTGAGTACCCACCCTTTGGCTTTGCAATGCTATTAGCTTCTTATGTTTTATATGTTTGTGTGCTTTTGCATGCATCATTTTTGAGCCGATGGGTGGGTTGGAGTTATTTCACCAAGACAACTTGTACTTGTTTTGTGATACGAGAACCTGTTGGAGCAAGTGTGAGGTTGGTGCACCCTAGAATCTGGTTTAAACCCCCAGTGGAAATTTGTTTTGCCACTGACCGTTCAAAGGCGGTATCCCCAAAGGTTCTCTTCTTCGTTAATTGTTTGGGGCGTCCTATTTGAATTGACATACTTATATAAAACATGCGCTCTCTCTCTTCCTCCCTTCTTTTTCGCTGCGTGGGGAGGCTGTGTTTTGTGAGTGGCGATTCCTGATATGCATATATTGCTTTTTTCAAGTACCATGAACCGTTTCTTGGCGGTCTTCTGCTTAATTTATTATCGTTCATTATGTACTATATATCTATACTAGTATGATTTGTTTAATCTCCTGGCTTGTGAAGCGGTGTGCATTGAGAATACGTGAAATTTGTTATTGAGAATAACAGTGTAAAGAATATAAGTAAAGAACAATTATTCTAAAATTTTAAGAAAAAAAAATTTTATGCTTTATTTTCATTAGGGTAAGCAAAGTAAGGTACTTCAGTTATTATGAAATGCACGTCAGACGTATTGCTCCAGTTCTATAATTACTACATAACAGTATTCCTTTCTTTCTTTTATGCAACATCCTTGTAATAGTAAAAATAAAAAAGCGACAGTCACGAACCTTGCAAAATCAGGGTTTTCGGAAGAAACTTAGGCGGGTTAACTCGAGATAAAAGACATTTTGTGTTGTGATATGAGGCCATGGGTATATTGTGTTTTAAAACACTACTTCGTTATGCATAGTTTGTCGTCCGTTTTGCTGGAATCCTATGACGACAGCCGGAAAAAAAAATGCACCGCTTCATTGAGAAAGGCCTATTTCCTTTTTTTATTTGCGAATGTCCTTTACTGTACAATGAATCAGTTGCTGCGTTTAAATTGGAATATTCCTGAACGCCTGATATCGGTATAACAAAAAAGATGTTCAGAAAATAACATTAAAATTCACATTTAACAGTCTGGATAAGCCTTTTTAAAATATTTGCATTATTTATTTTTATTATTTTCAAGATTGCCTGCTATAAATGGCATCTATAAATCTGCACGCTATCAATTTTATTAAGTTTCTTCCTCGTTCGCTTTTGAAAACAGATTTATGACAAACTGTTAATAAAAATGGTACAAGTTTAAACTGATTCGTTGCGTAACAAGTACAGCTGATAAGCACAAAAACATTTTAAAGCTTTATTTTGCGATTTGCACATTGGTGTAAAAGTTGACTTCGGAAATAGCTTTTTAAATTAACATTCTAAAAGAAAGTAAAATGTTTAAGCAAGGTTTGGCACTTGCACTGATATTTATCTTTTTTTATGAAGTCGGTCAGTAACAGCACTATTTACTTTAAAAATTAATACAACTAGCAGTTTACATTGATTTTGATGAATAGGAATCGAACCATTCACGTAATCTAACCTTATTGGAGTTAAAGGTTTTTCAGGAGTTTGTTCACACCATTCTCAGTAACATGTAAAGAAGACATAGTCGGGGAGGGGTCAACGTCAGTCTGAGAAATGAAAGAGCTGTTATCGTTAACGAAGACAGAGGAGAACTGTCGATTGAGAACATCAGCTTTTTCTTTCGATGTGTTTCTTCAAATGCCATTTTACGAAGAGGAGATGCTCCTAAGGAATCATTTCTTAGTTTAGTTTAAACATATTTTATTGCTCTATTTTATAAACTTTACACACATGTAAATGTACAGTCGAATTAACAAAATAATATAGCAAATGGGTTGGGCCACAAGTTATGCTAACATTAGAGACGGCCCGTCCCAAGCAAATCATTTCTTAAACTCCTGATGAAATCCCTAAACTTTTTAGTTGTACCATGTTTATTTCAGTTTTATCACAAACTTAATACTTCATATAATCCCAATATGCAGATCTGATGTTTCTCTAAATAAGAGTTTTTAGTTTCTTTAATTTGGGTAATAAATTGTAATTTTTAGTCCTTTTCATTTAACTGTATAATGGGTCTCGTTTCTTTATGAGCTTTTTAATGCTAGAGTTTATTCATGGGATTTTGTGTCTTCCAGACGAAAAGTTGTAGGTTTGCAACGTATGCATTTCCTAAAATATATCATGACAAGTAATATTCGTAAATATAATAATTAAAAAATAATACAGAATTGATCTTTAAAATATATTTTGAAGTTGCCTTTGCGCATCTTAATACTATTGTCGTTTATTGAAGCGAGAATGCTTGAAATCTATGAACTTAAAAAAAAACTTTAAAAGAAGGTGAAACATGCATATCAGGTATTGCCATATTAATAGAAAAAAAAGCCTCCCCACACACAGTGAAGAAGAAGAGAGAGTGAGCGAGCATGGTTAATAAAATGATCAGTTTCAAAAGACATCTTTACAAGACAATATAAAGCAAGTCCTGTTTATTATGTTTATGTGGATATACGATCAATCTCTGAGACGTGCTTTATCTCTGTGGTTGCCTGAATAAAGTATTAAGTAAAAGTAAAACTACTAAAAAATTAGGCAATCGAAGTTTCATGTAAATATTAGCAAAATACAAATTCTAAATTTGACATTCATACTACGATCATAGTGAAAAACAGAACTATGGAATTTATTAGCATCTAACTATACACAATAAGGAAAGTGTTGATCAGTAGATTCAAATCGGTCAAATCGTAAATAAAAAGATTTTGCTTTTCTTTAGAACAATGGCATAATTAATAAAAATAGGAACAAAACTTGACTAAAACTAAAACATTTGTGTAATTCCTGCTTTTTAATGTTTTACTTTGTCGTTCACTGTGATATTCAGGATTTGTATTCTCAGATCCACCTGTCCAAATTATATTCCATTACTATATTCCCATTGCTTTTGTTTAGGGAAAACCAATGTTATTTATTGACCTGATGAAGAAATATCGACCAAGAGCGAATTGTTTACTAAAATGCAAGAACCCACAAAATGTAGTTTAGCTCAAATCAGGGCATGTAATGCAATTATAAGCATAAGAATATATTAAAGATAAGGGTTGATGCTGAATGTCTTTTAAAATAGGGCGACAGCTGGCGCGTTAACTTATTTTTTTTTTGCTAGAAAATAAATTAAGTGCATTACGATTAAGTGACTTTTGTTACATGATACTGAAACATAACTGATGTTGTTTTTTTTTTACATTTGAAAAACATTTAGAGGAATAAGAGAGAGTCGTGAGTCCCACCTCCTTAATCCTATTATTAAAAAGTGAAATATGCATATCAGGGATGGCCACATCCATCCAGCAGACACAGCCTCCACACACAGCCAAACAGTAGAGATGAAAAGAGAGCATGGTATTACAATAATCAATTTCAATATGGACGCCACAAACAATTAACGAAAGTGAGAACCCGAGAATCAAAGAATCAAACAACACGGAATCGATAGCATATGTTATTTCATGTTGTCTAGTATTAATTTATGTAATAATATTAATGCCTCTTGTTTATCTTTAACACTATACAAAGACAAGATATTAATATAATATATGGTAAAATTGAAAGATTATGTTTAAGTATTTGTCATCCAATTAATCCGTGTAACTCGTGTCAGCTAAAAGAACTACTCGTACTTACACATGCTTTACAGGTAATTTTGATTTTCTTCCGATTAAGTTAAGAATACTTAACTGAATAGCATCACTTACAAGTATTAAAAACATAACAAAATACTTCAAAGACTTTGTGGGTTTATTAACGTTAACGATTGACGATTTGATAACGTTCCTTTTTAACTCCTCCGCCGGCAGAATTTATTAATCTAGATATATGATATATGATAGTATAATTGATTTTTTCTTGAAGAATGCTGTGATCTAGGCACCTATGTGTGGGAGCAGTGGGGTCCATGCAGTAGATCGTGCGGTGGTGGAACCAAACAAAGACACGGGAAGTCGTGCTTCTGGGGAATAGCAAATGAAGAGACAGAAGACTGCAACGAGTTCTGTTACAACGGTGGAACTTACTCTGCCAAAAGCTGCTACTGTTTTTCCTGGAGACACGGAAGCTGCTGCGATTGTAAGATTGTTTCGGATATATGATTCCTTATTTGTTATCGCCATCATCCCGATAACAGTTAACCAGTGTTTGAATCCCCAAATGCGTTTTTTCTCGAAATAAGAAGAGCTACATATACGAAATCACATGACATTAGATATGTTTTGTGTTTACTTTTCTCATGTAACGGTGCGGGTTCGCTCCCAGGTAGAGGCATTATCATTTTCGATTATAAGTAAAACGGTCATTAAATGTCATCATATGTAAACCTGCTAGCAATGAATCAGATTATGTCTTTAGATTTATTCCTTTTAACAGACACGAGATTGGCTTATGTGCAATAGAATTAGCTTGAACGTCGTTCTTATTCTTTTTCATCTCGCTTTTGATTGATTGAAACCCATTTCAAGTCTTTATAATTGCGATCATACGTCATACGAAAAAAGGATTTTGATTTTAATTTAATATAAAAATTTCCGTTTTTAGCCGGCAATGTTCCTCGTGCAACATCTTACGGGGTTTACACCTCACAGCTTGTTTGCTTTTCTAGAGCTTGCAATGATGTTTATATTTTTAATGATCGTAATCTTTGCATAACAGTAAAAGTTTAAAAACAAGGTTATCGGTATCACAAATTAAAAGATGAAAAGGGAACTTTGAAAGCCATCGAACACGACAAATACGAAAACATTGCCGGCTCGGTTTGATTGAGCCGGCTCATGGGCAATAATGAAAATGAAAACCGTTCCTATGCGGTAACACAAAGGGTTCTCTTTTTCGTTCATTGTTTGTGGTTTCTAATTTGAAATTAATATTCTTAGAAACACATGTTCTCTTTCCCTCACTTCTTTTTCGCTGTGTGGTTAGGCTGTGTTTTCTGAGTGTGGCTATTCCTAATACGCATATTTCACGTTTTTAATAATTGTTCCAGTGTTGTCTTTGCAGCCTGTAAGACAGACTACTACATCCCTAACTGCAGTGGAAGCAAGGAATGTGGAGGAAGTCCTGACAATATACGATGCACACAATGCGCTCGTCCTTACTATACTGGTGGATATGGGAGAGGATGTTTAGGTATATATCTTAAAATGCATTACTTGTATGTTGTGTTGAGAAACTTCACAAGTTACTTTATTAGCATTTGTGAATACAATTTTCATCTTTGCATCTTAAGGCATAACAAGTGTTTCCTTTCGAACAGCTTTCTGTATTGCCTGTGTAAAAAGTTACTTTCAAATAAGTTCTCAAAACCGTCCATTGTCAACTCCTTTCTTATCCTGAAAACCATTTAAATTATGATACCTAAAATTTACAGTCAGTACGTTACCTCACTCCAATTTCATTAGATAGATGTAATTTTTTGTATGTAAATAAGAATCCCAAAATGCATTAGTAAGGCAGATTTTTTTCGTTACCATTTTGCGAGAAAAGTCGAAGACTTTACTTACTGCGATTGAGTAACAAAGCTGATTTCTTAAAACAATTAACTAGCCATAAGATTGGTAAAACAACATTTAATTGCAGAGTACTATTTACAGCATAACATCTTTTAAATATAAAATATATTTATCTCCTTTCGTAATAAGCGTAAACGTTCATAGCTGAGAGCCTAAACTTCGAATTGATTCACATTTTAAGTATCGCGATATGAATCGATGGAATGCTGTATGCTTCGCGAAATACTATTAAAGAGGTGCAATTTTAACCAAGCTCAAAGAAAAGAACCATGATGAGCAAAGTTCGCAGGTAATAAATTTTGAGACTAAACTGATTATTTTCCTAAGTTGTCCTTTCACTTTCGTTAAAATTGAGGGTTTAAATCCGCTCTACATTTATTTCTATACTTAAACAGTTATTTCATAAACCAGCGTAATTAGAACATCAACGGAATATCTGGTTTCTGTACGAAAGTGTACACATGTATTTAAATCACCAGTGATCGAGAATAGTTTATCATTGTTAGTATAATCAAAATGTGTTGTCATAGTACAAATAATTTTGATTAAAATTCGGTTTGCACTTGTTCTTTAATTACTTTTATTAAATGCATCATTTAATGAGGAAAGAAAAATAGTTTTCATTGAAAGTGTATGCCAGCTGTATATCTACAATGTATATATTTAGATTTTTTCAAATTATAGATTATAAAAAATATAACAAGAGGATTGGTTGATGTCGATATCGTATTTGACTGCCTCCTACTGACCTTGTAAGTACTGCTTCTTATACTTGTTTGTTGATTGTGAACCTGTTGGGGCAAGTGTGAGGTTGGTGCACCCTAGAACCTGGATTAAGCCCCCAGTGGCAATTCGATTCTCATTTTTGTTAATTGTTGTTGGTGTCTTTTTTGAAACTGATCATTTTATTAACCATGCTCTCTCTCTTTCCTCTTCTTCTTCTTGGCTGTGTGGGGAGGCTATTTTTTCTGAATGTGACAATTCCTGATATGCATATTTGCCTTCTTTTACTCACTTATTTTAGGTGGTATCATTTTTCATGGAAGAGCTGGAGTGGGTTGGGTGTTTAAGATCCTAATTGCATAAATTTAAATTTATTTATCTGACTTCAAAGCTTCTTTTAGTTTCTTGTATCATTTATAGAGCACATGAATGTGCAATGTCTAAAAAATTCAATATAAAAGAGAAATATATAGCAATTTCGTACCTTTAAAACATACCGTGCTAATTAAAAATTCACAGTATTTTGAAAAAGTTCAGTTTGTGGAATACATGAAAGTATTATAACTGAAGTTTTAATAAAGGTTATACATAAAATAAAGAAAAGAGCACTTTTCCGCGACAAAAGACAATTGGTTGTGTCTCTAAGTATTCAAATTTAACCAATTCTTCCATCCCAATATACGTATAAACAAATTTATATTTGTTTATTTATACCAATCATGCTATTAGTTTCCCTGTCACATTTCAAAAACATGTCTCCTAATAAGAAAACAAGGTAAATCTGTGAGCTAATGCTCACTAGTGATACCCCCGCTGTGAGAAATCTGACTTTCAATAAGTATTTGCATTTTTCATATGTAGAAAGGATGTCAATTTTTTCCAAGTATTAACCTCTATATGAAATATAAATATACATCATAAAAGTATATTTAAATACCAAGCTGCTTCATGTTACAGTTGCATAGGAAACTGCGACGGAAGTTGTGCATTTATGTCAAATATGTGTAAAAATCACAGATTTTGGTAAACAGGAAATAGATGAGCAAGGAGCATAAAATCGCTTTACACAATATGGGACTACAGGATAAAGCAATAAGAAAAATATCAGGTTGCTGCATGTTATTGTTACTTAGAAAACTGTTACAAAAACTGTTCATGTTTGTCATCTATGTTTAAAAATCTAAGTATTCGATAAACAGGAAGTAGATGAGCAAGGAGCATAAAATCCCTTTACATCATATGGGACTATAGGATAAAGCAATATGCAAAATATCAGGCTTCTTCGAAGCGGGGGTATAATAAACATTTCATTTAGTCTCAAATATTTCATATCTTAACAGATAGGTACTAGTGCAACCTTAACTTCAAAATGCAGATAATTCGTTAAATTAAATAACATTGACATTTATTTCCTAAATTTGACACCATAAACTGAATATTTTGAAATTTGTAAACAGACACGGAAGGTAAGATATAGTTTAAGTCACTTGGACAATGTTGTTTTAAAACATAAGCTTCTTATAATGTATATGTTTGTGTTCTTTTGCATGCAACATTATTGAGCTGATGGGTGTGTTGGAGTTATTTCATCAATACAACGTGTATGTTGATATAATCATGATATTGACATGCACCCTAGAGCCTTGTTTAAACCCCTCAGTTTTGCCACTGACCGTTCCAAGGCGATAACCCCTCAGGCTCTCATTTGTGTTAATTGTTTGTTAATTGTTTGTGGTGTCTGTTTTGAAATTGGTCATTTTATAAACCATGTTCTCTCTCCCTCTCTTCTTCCTGGCTGTGTGGGAGTCTTTGCCTTCTGAATGTGGCATTTCCTGATATGCGTACTTTACTTTTTTGTACATTTCTGTTATGGCTTAGTGAATAATATTTTTGTCTTATTATTAGGGATGGCAACGAATATTCGAATATTAGAATGCCGACGGGACATTCGAATACTTTTTAAATATTCGAATATTAAATTTTGTAAAATGAAATATAAAGAAAATCAAATAAATTTAAATTATTTCGTCCCAATAAACAGCAACTGGCAGTTTGAGTGTTCCGTTAACGTCAGATATCGGCGTTTCTTGAGAACCATACCGATCGGCGTTCCATAAAGAATTCTGCACTAGATGTGCGAAATTAATAATGCGTGTGCATATTTTAATTAAAATTGAAAACAATGATCATTTTATGGTGTGTCTAGGTTGGTTCTCTTGAAAATTGTATGATTTTAATGGCTTGACCCAATAGTAAATTCAGAAATTGATGAAAGGTTATAATGGAAGTCTATAGAAATTGAATTAGTAGTGTATAACCTAAATATGAAAGTGAAAGTAAATGGACCATCTTCACAAGGCGCCATATTTAAAATAGAATTTTTTAAAATTGTATTTGCTGTCAGTCTGGGGACCAAAGTGGAGATTTTCTGCACAAGCAGATAGGTAAACAACTGTAATAAGTCTTGATTGGATCATTTGATCTGACTGAATACTGCAAGAGGCACATTTTGCTTATTTATAGATTGAGAGGTGGGGGTGCAATACAGAGAGGGACTTCTTTTTTTTCTCGTTATGAGCCTGCATGTGGCATATTTGTGTGAGAACATATGTCGCGAATGAACATTTGTTCCTAATTTACGCGTAAAAGGGGAAAGTTTTGGCTCAATTTTAGTTGTCGGCTTTATTGTAACAATTAGAAGTTAGTAATGATGAAGGAAATTTTGGCCAATATGACCTTATAAGATGCAAATTTGTAAGTAGCTAATTTCACTTTAGCCATAACAGTCACCTTTATTTGAAAAAAATATATCTCTAGGGTGTATCAAAATGCATTTAAATCAGTGAATTGCTGTTTTTGAGTTAACTTAGGGGCCTTGCGGAACCTACAGCTCTGTTTTAGATTTATGAATGACACAAATGTTGAATTAAAATGTGAGTCTGTATGTCTAAAAGTGCCTAAACAAGTTTCATATTTAAGTCATTGTTGTAATAAATCATCATTTAAACAAAATCTGATGTATAATTTATCAAAAAGTTGTAAATTATACAGATAATATGTAAAATATAGCAATTGTGGGTAAAGGAGTTATCTCCCTTTGATTGAGAATTGTGAGTAATGGATATTCAGACAACTTCCAGAGGCCTACTGACTATCTTACACCAAAAATCACCAGATATTTAAGCATTTTGTGGTATTTCTAGACATAATTGTCATTTAGAAAGGATTTAAAGCAGTAATGGATAGAGTTGAGGGGTTGGAGACCAGCACTACTCAAATAAAGCTCATTAATGCAGAATTTTCCATACTCAGATGTAACCATAGGCAAATGGATGTATCTGCCATAGGAATTTTTGCATATTTTTACTATTTGTACATATTCCATGCAAAATTATCAGCTTTTTTGTAATTTGGTGTCATAAGTTAGTCACATTATGGTTCTAAATTTGCCTAGTAGCTCCATTTTGGCCTCTATTTGGTTAAGTATAGCCTCCTATTTAAGGCATGGCTTTTAGTCATAGTTGAAGAAGCACACATTTCTAGCTTTTAATCATATATAAATTTGATTCATTGAGGTTTTGAAGTTATATTCAGTTTCATATTCATAAAGGCAGTCATACAATAGCTCAAAAATGGTGATAAATGTTAAAATTTTCATTTTTTTGTAGGGGGTGGGGTAAAAAACAAATTGCTGTTTAAAAAAGAAAAATAAGGCCAAGCCAAAAATTATTAGTGCAACATGTGATACACATGTTAAGATCTTATGTGTGCAAGTTTTTAGACAACTGTTGGAAAACTAAATTTTTTTGTGAATTTTTAGGTACCATTTTTCACTATTAAAATCTATAGTACTTTAATTTTATGGAAATGAGCAGTGAGTGATTGTATAAGAATTAAGCCTTTGGGCTGAATTGGGGAGAATTACAGACAACAAAGGTATTTTTGTGTTCAGAATAGTTTGTTTATTTGGATAATATAGAAAATAGTCAAAACAAAAAGTCAAACATGCATGTTTTAGGTTATAGACCACTAAATATTGGTGATCAGGCCTCTAAATAATTTTGTGCAGGGAATTTGCGGACTAGTTACAGGAAGTCAAGCCTGATTGGTAAGAAATGAAAATAAATATTTTTAAAAGAAAATTATTTTGAGAAAATATAATGATTTTGTAGTAATTTGAATACAAATAATATAAAATTGACAATGAAAAAAAGTGAAATTCAACTTTAAAAATAGCTATAATTTTTGACAGAATGTAAACAAAAGTTCCGCAGAGACTGGGGTGATACACTTCTGGCTAAAATGCCGAAAAAGTTTATCGGTCATGCTATGGTGGAATTGGTATTTTATGGTGTGTCTAGGTTGGTTCTCTTGAGAATTGTATGATTTTAAGGGCTTGACCCAATAGTTAATTCAGAAATTGATGAAAGGTTATAATGGAAGTCTATGGAAATTGAATTAGTAGTGTATAACCTAAATGGGACCTTTAGAAATTAAATTACGAATTCTAGAGTCTTTGATTACATTAAGATCACCGGTAACAATATGACCGACAGGCTTATAGCAATATTTAGAAGTTAAACACTCTCAAGATTTTGGTGTATTATCAATGATCTGTATATCAGAGGTAATTTTATTGTAATTAAAAATTGTATTTCTAGTTGGTTTGTTGTATTTATAACAAACCATAGGCGATTCAGTATTCTTAAAATAATTAGGAACAGCCGATTGAACTGTTTTATCTTTAAATATACTAGGAAGGTCAATAAAATCTATTCCTTTATTTAAAAAAGAAATTTTAAGGAAATGTCTTTTATGGTCTGATTCCAAGTCAATGTGTGGCCTGAGAACATGCCGAGTATAACACTGAATCAGACTAGCAACCTCGTAAAAAGGATGGGTTCTTATGACGATGTCGTCGGCTTCCTCATCCAGTTTCTGCAGACTTGATATAGAAAGAGAAGCCAACCTAGATAGCATAGCGTTTCTGTAGACTTGATATAGAAAGAGAAGCCAACCTAGATATAATTAAAAGTACTGGTTGAAACCAGGAAATAACCTAAATCACATCATAGAGCTTACGCAAGAAGTAATGATATGAATTAATTTAAATGAAATTAAAATGATAAACAATGTGTGTAATATTTAGACAATCGGCGTTAAGACCGTGACGACAACGATACTACCATAAAATTACTCTGTCCCGGAAATGCACGTACAAAGAAAACGAGAGTAGACTGACCTCTTTATAGTAACTTCGTGTTATTAATCTGCAAGCTGACATCACATAAACATTAAATGTTAGAAATATTGAGATTTTGTCTTTTTTTAGCTTGACCTGATGACTACGTTGAGCGTTATTTATAATTGGAATGTCGTTATACAACCGGAAGTGCCTGTTTACTGACTCGTACAGCAAAACTCTAGCATACTTTGAGCAAAGGGATCGAAAATAAACATAATAACTATCGAATATTCGAATACCTGGACAACCGAATATTCGAATGCCAATTTTACTATCCGTTGCCATCCCTATTTATTATTGATTGTCTTCCTGTGGCAGTAATTGTTGACAACGTGGAATTATAGGAAGTTTGGTCTCCCACAAAAGGCCTGTTTTCGAGGTAAGAAATTACTACAAAATTTCTCTTTAATTTTGTTTTTGCAAGACAATAACCATTCTTATGATCTATAAATGATATGGTAAGCCACAAGAAGTTTACAAGACAGAAAATAGATGAACTTGTATGAAATCATGATTTGGAGTTTTTTTACCAAGACAACTGGTACTTGTTTATTCATAGAATAAACTGTTGGGGCAAGTGTGAGGTTGGTGCACAGTAGAACATGGTATAAACTTTCAGTTGCAAATTATTTTACCACTCACCGTTCAAAGGCGGTAACCCCATCGGTTTTCTTTTTTGTTAATTGTTTGTGGTGTCTTATTTGCAATTTACTTTCTTATAAACCCATGCTTTCTTATCCTCTCTACATTTTGGCTGCATGAGGAGGCTTTATTTTCAGGGAGTGGCGGTTCCTGATATGCATATTTCTCTTTTCCTCTCTACTGTTTGGCTGTGTGGGTAGGCTGTGTCTACTGGATGTGGCCATCCCTGATATGCATATTTTAGTTTTTTGAAATTCATATGAAAAAGAAATATATGCATATCAGGAATCGCCACACATACAAAAAAAAGCCTCCCACGCAGCGAATAAGAAGAGAGGAAGAGAGAGAGAGAGCATGCTTGTTATAAGTATATCAATTCAAAAAGTACGCCACAAACAATTAACGAAAGAGAACCTTTGGGGATACCGCCTTGAAGAAAGTTTAAAACCGTAGGTTTAAATTGAATAATTTTATTTAAAAGCGATGTATGTTACATTTAAGAACTATTTGTTTAATTTAGTCCCACCATTTGTAATTAAATAGAAATATATTCACAATTTGAACAAAATAAACTCAAAAATTATCTGTGATAAACCACCGTTATAGCTGGTACTAGGGTAAATAACTTATTAACCAATTTAATAAAGGGTTAAAATAAATTGCTTCTGGATGATTACAAAACACACAGGGGTTTTATTAGTTTATGATAAATAACAATATGAGTGAAACTGCTTCATGGATGTGTTAGATAAAGCTAACCATTTGAAGCATTTTCTAAAAAGATAACGAAGATAACGAAGCTCGTGTTCATTTTAAAACGCGGAAGAGTTCCTTAGTTATCAAGTTTTTTTTCTATTAGCTTCTGATAAATCCACCATTTTAATCTTTGTTTAACCAATAATGACTTTCCTTGTAGTTTATTGGTCAGGTCTAAAATCCGGAATAATAATATCAACTTAAATGTGTGGCTTTACAGTCACGGTATCTTGAAATTAAATAACGCGACTTTTTTTCTTATGTGTTTATGACGGCTGGCCAGCCGGTCAATCTATATTTCTTAAAAATGGAATGGATTGTGATTTTGGAGCTGTTCGTTTTTACAGGTATGCACGTTCTTTCATTTATTTAACATGCAGGTTAAAGGAAACAACTTTAAATAGCAAAAGAAAAACTTACTATTTCAATATCACAGTAGCGTTGTTTGTGCCGTGTGGCGGCTGTAAAATGTATCCCCATACATTCAATCAGTACTGTTATCAGTTACGTCCTTTGAAGGTCGTCGAGCACGATATTTATGTACTATGTTAAAAGTACTTCTAAATTCACTTTTTGTTTTTAATATTTCGGCCAGTTTAAAGATAGGTGGTTTCAATATCCCATCCAATATGTATTTGGATATTGTTCAATCACCCCCAGGGATATACTTCCTGCTTTTTAAATTTTGCCTTTGCCGTTGTCTGTGATTCGCAGGATTTATATTCTAAGATCCCCTCTCAAAATTCTATTCTGTTTAGTTCCGCCCATTGTTTTCTCGTTTAGGGCAAACCCATTCTTTTATCTTGGGACCATACGCCGCTGAACATGAAATGGTATTAATCTGAAAATACCGCATTGAAGGTTCCATGTTCACCGCCATATGCATACCATCGTTTGAGATGGATCAAAATTGTACTGTTTATTGGTGTACATATTGAGTTGCGCTCAACCCGGGGCTAGGCGGCGTGGGCAGTAAAAAGCATTTCCATTACTGCCCATTAACAGGCTCAATCAAATCGAGCCTGCAATATTTTCATATTTGTCGTGTTCGGTGGCTTTCAAAGTTCCATTTTCATCTATTTTTACCTATTTACCTTATTCTAAATTTTTTTTTAAATTTATATTTATTTAAATAAATCACACACTGCTGCAAAGGTCAACATGATACGTGACATAAAGGCCAGGTATTCAACTTTAAAAAAATAATTATATGCATTTTTATTTAGATTGACGGGCTGCTGTCGTAGCGTATTCAGCCAGAAGCAGTCGAACTATACTCTGATTTGACATTTGATACATATTCAAAACAGAGAATGGTTGTATCAACAGAAACGCAGTAAGTCACAGTCAATGAACGCAATGACGGTCATTTGCAAGTGAAATATATCGCACATATCTATACAGAAATGATGTACTTGGTGTATGCAAATGGCGGTGAACATGGAGCCACCAATGCGGTATTTTCCATTCCTTGTTCAGCGACGTATGGTCCCCAGATAAAAGAATGGGCTTGCCCTAAGCGAGAAAACAATGGGCGGAACTAAACAATATAGAATTTAAACAGGGGATCTGAGAATATAAATCCTGCATATCACAGACAACGCCAAAGTCAAAATTTAAATAATTTTTCATTATTTTCTCTTAAGGTGGATGGACACGTTGCTCATCCAGTTTTGACGTCAAAAATTAAATATTTTCCAAATCTTATAAAATTTGGTCATAATAATGTGTGAGAATCGCTTTATGGAATTATGCAAAATATTTACATATAAGGTTCATTCAGAGGTTCATAATTATGTTATTTCAACTTTGACGTCGTGTACATTTCAGAAGTTCACCGTCCGCTTTCGCGCTTATGTTTTGTCGAAGACTGTATGGGTACGCTAAAAACGGTGACAAAAAAGCTCGCGTTACGTTGATTATTAAAAAATCAGCCTGAAAAAATGCGGTCATGACCATGGGACATTCCCTAGACTAGTTCAGTTTAGTTTTCTGTTCAAAGTACTGCTTTCCTAATATACAGCGTAATCCAAACACCGTATTTTTGAACCAGGTTTTGTGTAGTGACAAGGGCAGTGAGACTCCTCTGCCAGTCCGATAGCTACTATTAGGTATGAAACCACGATGGCGCGCTGGCCTGGATCCGCCTCGACCTCGTGTAGAATTCCAATCTATAAAATGGATGAGTGGTTGAGTCCAACTGCAGCCGGTATATGCAGTTTATAAGGTTTGCATGTAAATAAACTTTATTCCTTATGTTTAGCGTATGCTTCCGGACAAATTCGTTTTTAAAATTAACACAATGGTAAGCTGGTCAAGGTCAGCCTCGGTCTTGTGGAGCCGTTTTCCGGCGTTTAAAGTGGCCTGAACCCAGTGGCCCGAGCCCATATAGGGTTATGTTAAAGAAACACCACAATAACAACATGAAACTGTTCGCCAAAACTTGATAATAATGAGTAAATGGTTCTTTTTAAGTTGTTGTCCCTATGTAATCTCACAATTTTATTTTATGCTTTTCAGTGAAATATATAATTTTCCCGGTGAAATAAAAGTGATATTTCACTGTTTTCAAACAGTGGAATATCACTTTTATTTTCATTGCTTTTCTGCGTTGGTTCCCAAACAAACATAACTTTCCAAATGAGAACGTTTAGAAAACGGGCTCAAATTTGGATATATGACGTCATGACGTCACGTCATACACAGGCGTTTTTTGCGCCATTACTTTTAATTTTTCTGTCAAAATAACATAAAGTGTGCCATTAAAGAAAATGTGATAATATGCATATCAGGAATCGCCACATTCAGAAAAAATAGCCTCTGCAAACAGTCAAGAAGAAAAGGGAGGGGGAGAGCATGGTTAATAAAATGTTCAGTTTCAAAAAAGACATCACTAACAATAAACAAAAATGATAACCCGAGGGGTTACCGCCTTGGAACTGTCAATCAAATTGCCACTAGTGAGGGGGGGGGGGGTTAACCAGGTTCTTGGGTGCACCAACCTCACACTTGCCCAACAGGTTCTCGTATCACAAAACAAGTACAAGTTGTCTTGGTGAAAGTGATTTTTTGTTGTTTTTTTATAAATAATATTTATTTTATGTAGATGTTTACACAAAAAAACGGTCATATTCATATAGTTTAAAGCCTTTAAAACCAATATAAGCTGTGCGTTCTAATAGTTTCATGACATCCATACTGTAAGCTAATTAAATTCAACCCACTCTTTATTATTTTGCCCCTCCGGTGTAGACATAACTTAGCGCCTGGGTAGAAAGTCCCCGCATTCAAAAACCCCCTGTCTCATCATGTTGCACTTTCTAAGAGTGTCGTTTATTAGATTTCATTCTAGGTGAAACTTCTGAATGATCTTGAGAGTATTGAAGATGAAAACAAACATTAAAGGTGCAAAACATTGTTATTTTTTTTTCACTGGTGTCCATGTATGTTTTCTCCTGTTTTCTCCTGTGCAAATGATCACATATAGAAAAACTGTTTTAGTTTCTAGTTGTTAATTTATTGTTTTAGTAAAATTAATGAATATGTTACAAAAACCTCCAAGACCAATCGCCTCCCACCTCATCCTTCCTCCTATTCCCCTATCTCCTGCAAAAACTAATGTGAATATATTGTAAAACTGCTGAATAGCAAATAAGTTTGATTAAGCTTATATGATTTCCTGAAAAAAGGAAAAGAAACTTAGTAAATGTAATTTGTTTTTCACTGTGTAATGATAATTAAGTAAATTGATGGAAATTTACTGCCTTTTTTGGAGAGACAGCATATAATTCTGATGTAATTAGTTCTATTTAAATGTATTTCCTTCTCTCAAATTTGCAAAAGTTAAATTTCATTTGCTATATTTTACTGTTTTTAACCCAAAAAAGCTCATCTGGAAGATCTTGTTTAAGTGTTGGGAAACTTTTTCCAAATTTTAAAATTGGAATTTGACGAGGTTTTCTTTGCTGCGTTCTGCATAGTCATAGCCACACAACAACATCATCAAATATATGGAATTCTTATTTTATTATATAAGTTTCTTATATAAGTCGTTTCTATAGCTACTAATAGATAAAACAGTCGAAATAACTTCATTTGAATATATATTTAAAGATAAAGGCAGCCGCAGAAGTTTCGGGATATTTTTATATCTAGTTACCTAAAAGTAGTTGTGGGCACTGTTTTTCCAAAAATATTATACTTGTAACCTTAATATTTTTATATTTTAGAATAGAAGTAATTGTTTTCGCAAAAACGGTAAACTTTTGTTACTGAATTTGTGACCAAAGGATTTGCTGTAATATAAAACATCTTTCATTCTCATGTTTTGTGCAATTTTAATTCTTTTGAAAACAATCATGCGTTTATCTACCCCACAATTATCATTGTTGTTTGTTAATTTTCTTTTACTAACTAAACTATAAAAAACACCGATAATAGAAAACGATATTTCCATTGCAAAAAAGGTGAAATATGCATATCAGGAATCGCCACATTCAGAAAAAACAGCCTCCCCACACAGTCAAGAAGAAGAGAGGGAGAGAGCATGGTTAATAAAATGATCAGTTTCAAAAGAGACACCACTAACAATTAACAAAAATGAGAACCCGAGGGGTTACCGCCTTGGAACGGTCAGTGGCAAATCAAATTGCCACTGGGGGTTTAAACCAGGTTCTAGGGTGCACCAACCTCACACTTGCCCCAACAGGTTCTCATATCACAAAACAAATACACGTTGTCTTGGTGAAACAACTCCAACCCACTTATTGGCTCAACAATGTTGCATGCAAAAGAACACAAACATATAAAACATAAGAATCTAATAGCATTGAAAAGCCAAAGGGCGGGTACTCAATGATCTTACAGAGACCAGAGCTCCTGGAGTACAATCAGCAAGAACACGATGACAGGGATAAAAGAAACATATAAAAGAAAATGAAATATGCATATCAAGAATGGCCACATTCAGCATACACAAAACAATAAAACAATCTAATACTGCTCTATTTTAATGAACTGAAAGGAAGATGAAATCCAATATTAATATTGTTGGTATTTGCTTCCAAAAAATATTCCCTGTTTGGTTTTGTGATGATATTTAAAGTTCACGTTCACACACTTAAATAATTTTGAAATATCTATTTTAAGTGAAAAGGCAAGATAACATAGACCTTTATAAAAAGTTTAAACGATTTACTTATCCGGTATATTTCTTAAGCTGTTCTTTTTGATTACG
The DNA here is from genome assembly GCA_038501625.1 of Corbicula japonica. NCBI lineage: Eukaryota > Metazoa > Mollusca > Bivalvia > Venerida > Cyrenidae > Corbicula > Corbicula japonica. The sequence goes on from JAZAYU010000057.1 coordinate 3,415,853, forward strand.
ATGTTTGCTTTGATTATCACGTTTGGAAGTGATTGCAAGTATCAAAATTATCTCTTAAGTAAAATACGAGCTTTAACAAATTGCCAACATTTTCAAATATGTTCAATTATAACTTATTGGGATTTCATTTTAAATTCTTATTGCTGTAATTGTGAATGTAACAGATAAACTTTTTCTGACACAAGTAACAATGATATGCTGTTACAAAATACAAATGGCTTTTGATAACTGAACTGGTTTTTGAACAGAAACATATTTTTGAAAGGTTTTCAAATGTATAAGTTTAATCTACCGGTTGGTGCCTGCTAGAACTTTCTAAACCCTTAGTTGCATTGTTTTGCCACTGACTGTTCCAAGGCGATAATACTTCGGTTCTCATTATTGTTAATTTTTTGTGGTGTCTGTTTTGAAATTGATCATTTCATAAACCATTCTCTCTCTTCTTCTTGTCTTCTGAATGTGGCAATTCCTTATATGCATATTTTACTTTTTACGAGTAATGAATTACTGACAACAATATCTAAGGTTTAACAAAGATATACAATATGAGATATTTGTAGAAATAGATGAAAAGGGAACTTTGAAAGCCATCGAACATGACAAATATGAAAATATTGCAGGCTCGGTTTGATTGAGCCTGTTCATATACAGTAATGGAAATGCAAATGGAAATGCATATTACTCCCCACGCCGCCTAGCCCTGTGTTGCGCAACTCAATATTTACACCAATAAACAGTACAATTTTGTCCATTCCAAACGATGGTGTCCATATGGCGGTGCACATGGAACCTTCAATGCGGTATTTTCAGATTAATACAGTTCCATGTTTAGCGGCGTATGGTCCCCCAGATAAACGAATGGGGTAGCCCTAAACGATAAAACAATGGGCAGAACTAAACAAAAAGAATTTTGACAGGGAATCTTAGAATATAAATCCTGCATATCACAGACAACGCCAAATGCCATTTTTAAAAGCAGGAAGTATATCTTTTGGGGTGATTGAACAATATCCAAATACATATTGGCTGGGAAATTTTAACCACCCATCTCAAAACTGGCCGAAATATTATAACAAAGGTTATTTTACAAGAACAATTATCATAGTAAATAAGTATCGTGCTCAACGACCTTCAAAGTGTTTTATCCTTCAAATTTCTGGTTACAAGAATGGATGAGAAAAAAACAAATATTGATGTTGTTTGGTGTTTGATTGCAAATAGAAGTTTGAGGATTTTTATGTCGTACTTTTTTTCTCAACTGTTCTAACTTTTCTTAATATATGTAAAACATACACTGATAACATTAATTTGTGCTTAGTTTGAAAGATAGTTTGAAGTACTACATTTTTCCGCTCAAAAGAGTTTGATATTTTTCTCTTTCGTCTTTGACAATAATGAAAGGAGCAACGCCATAATGAAATAACAAACAGCTTCCGGTGATATAGCACAGGATTTATCACCGGGCGGAGGTCAGATGGGTAAGGATATATCAAGAGGTGCGTAGCCCCGAGTGATATATCGTCTATTGAAAGCCAGAAAGAGTCGCCATCCTTCTTATTTCCATTGTTGATGACCAGATCTATTTATTATTTCAATTCTAATTCGACACAACTGAGTGAACAATCTAAATATGTTTATCCAAATTTTAATGCGTTGTTTCAAAAGCAAATCGGTTATCAGCTGTAAGAATTGTAGAATTGCAGAATATTTTATTTTTCCAATCATGGATTATAAACAATGACATTTTGAATCAATATTTAAAACATAAAGGCATATATCAACAAAATAGACATATTTAGTAAGGATGTTAATGTAAATAATGCTTATTTGGTATTGGTCAACGCAAATAACCTAGGTTATAATAGGACCTTAAAGGACACTTAAGCAGTAGAAACATATTTTTATTTTAATAGTCTAACAATGTAGATCTGTTTGAGAATAGTTTGCTCCTCTTTCATTTCATGTATTTGATAGAAATTTGGAAAAAAAAACTGGATACAATTCTTTGATTTTCTGAAGACATAAACTATACAAACTTCTGAGCATTAGATAATGATTAAATATCAAATATTTTATCAAAGAATGTTTTATACCGATATCAGAACTATGTCAAAACATTGATAAACGAATGTCATCTTCAAATAAATTTGAATAACTCAAAATACAATATATTTGATATGCAGGAATGTTCCTATATCTTCTTGTTTCAGTGATAAATTTATGAGCACTTATTCATAATTCCGTGAAAAATGTCTCTGTCTCTGAATATTTTAAAAAAGGCTCTGTACTAAATCTTTGTTTATACAGGGAATAGGTTCGTAATTTACCTACATCAATTGGTCTTATACAAAATAATAGTTTGTGTTTAATCACATTTGATAAGTTCATGTTTGAAATACATGTTTCAGAAATACTCGGGTTTTTCAAATGTGGTGTTCACAAGCTACCATAACGGTCTGTGCCTATTTGAAATAAAAACAAATCTGAAATCGAGACCAGACTAGATTTCGAGCACCACAATTGTTTATTTATTTGCATCGCTTTTGTTAAATCTCCTCAGGCCTGCATAACAATATTAAGATCTCGTTATTGCGAGTCGAAAGGTACATAAAATATGATAACTGTTCATTAAATGGCGGAATTATAGGACCACGTAATGCTTTTTTCCTTAATATTAATTAAAAATCTTCCAAGTTTACCTGCTACATGTACTGCCTCATTTGAGGCTTTTTATGTACTCCAAAAATATATTTAGAAATTTTATGTATAACTTATCACAGTCCATATTTTCAATGCTTTTAATAATTTATAATTTGATAATGTTTCAACTGAACTATATATTATTATTAGCTTTACCCCAAATCTCACTATCATAGAGATGAATTGGCTTAAGAGGTAGCAAAGATTGCAAATGGCGAAATCTGGCTAAAATTTTAAAAATGAATTTTGAGGGAAATACTTATTGCCACCTGCATGGGAGCTCAGAAATTCATGGACAATAATCTATCTGTGGTATTATCATATTACGCGCGGGAGAAATTTTGAGTGTTATGAGCTATCGTAAAAGTGCAAAATTAAATACCATCGAAAAATACAATCGTCACTAAATAATTTTATTCCGACCGGTATTTATGGAATATTCGTGAAGTTGATTAGCCCATGCGCGGTGATATACCGTGTGTTTTTACCACTTTTTACTCAATGGGAAAAAAATTCGAGTCATATTAGAATGTACAATTATCGTAATATAGCGTTCGCGAGACATTGCAATGAAAAAATGGGAAAACAGGTTGATAAAACGTCGCAACTTATTGACATTGAATCAATGTGTTTTATTTTGGTGACTTATCGAACTCTTTATCGATTTGCTGTCTTTAAGATTACACGGTTAATACTTGTAACGAGATATTATTATATACATTAATTTATTTCTCAAATAGAGTTGGTTTAAAAGTTCCTTGTTTGATGTTAAATTATCAACCAAACTTTGCGTCTTCCTTGGGATTTTAATTGGTCATTCCCAAAGGCGGAAAAAATGATAATGTTTTCCAAGAGAGAATACATATTTTGTGTTTGTTGATCAACTTGTAATTCACCAGAATAGTTGTATAAATTGTTCTAATGAAAAATTCGTTCGTTAAATATGGAATTTATAGTGATTTTAGAGCTTTTTCTCTATATGGGTAAGCACATTCTGACAAATATTTAAATGAATTTAAATACCAGATATATATTTTAAGAGAATATAGACGTTTATTATTTGTATAAATAAATTGATGGTATGATAATATAATTTTCAGCCCCAGTATTTTCAAGATCCTGTCCAGGTGAAGATATACTTGGAGCATGTTCAAAGTCTTGTGGCGGCGGACAACAAACAGTCAGCGGTTGCAGTTGTCACGAACATTCTGACTTTTCGCCGTCGTGTCTAAATTTCGGGTATTGCGGCAGAAAAAGGAAACGAAGTTATACCTGCACTGAATATCAAACCGTCAAAAATTGTAATGAAGTATGTCTGAATGGCCACAAGTTTCTAAACAACAAATGTGTGTGTCCTTCATGGAGGAGCGGGCAATGTTGCGAAGGTGATGCGTTTTATCTAATGAAAACGTGTATTTAACATATTCTCAACGAAAACGAATTTTCAGAAACTATTCATCAAACGTGTCTTTAGGAGTGCCATATTTAAAGTAATTATTAAAAAATCGCAAAACGGGATTTTAAAAAAAAACCTAAAACATAAGTGTATTCCGCCTTGGATGAAGTTCAAGGTCAATAAAATACCATCATTACCTTTAGAAATCTTAATAAAACTGAGTTTATATACATGTTCATTGAAATATACTGAAAGATGTAATCTTTGTCCTTATGTTTCAATAAATATTATATTTCTCTAAGATTACCGCTATTCAACAAGATATTGGTATGATTAGATTTTAATACATGCATGTTCAAGAACAAATGTTTTATTTCCAGTCTGTTCACACATCAGTATTAAACACTGTGAAACTGGTTTCCAGGAATGTGGTGGATCTCCTGATGCAATACGATGCACCAAATGTCTACCGTCATATTTTTCTGCTGGCTTCGGGTTGGGATGTGAAGGTTATATGTTGATAATTTTAACGCTGCTATTCATAGTTCTTGGTGAAGTACTTCTATGTCTCAGATGTGGGTAGTATTAAATGCACGTCTATGTTATGCCTATAAATGACTGAATAGGGGCTATTAGGCCTAAATTTAGGACATTGGGCTGTTCATGGAATTTTAATACCCGACTGAGTGAATTGTAGTTGCGATAATAATTCTGTTGTTGTACTTGAGAGTTAAAATTAAAGATTTTTTATATTATAAAAGATACCAAAAAGCGTGCGTAAAACAAAATCGCTGTTCATTTAAAATCGTTTAACTGTTGCTGCTTACATCTGCGTTGTTGTTGTACGAGTTAAAATGAAGATTTTTATATATTATAAAAGATACCAGAAAGAGTAAAACCACACCATCTTGCACCTATGGACATTCGATATTGTGTTAATGCATATGATTGTGTCAATTCAGATGTCAAGTAACCAATTAATTGCGGCTTTTATTAACATGAGAACTTGTAAAAAGATTTCTGCATATCAGAAAGTTTCGTCATCATCTATAATTGACGAACTGATTGTATCATTGACGATCACGTCATCCGGGGTTTCGTCATGATTCGTCGACTTTCACGATAAATCACCACCACTTTTAAAAGTTCTAAATAGTTATAATACTATGTTTAAATGTTATCTGAATTAAATCAGTAGCCGTTTACAAAACGATTATTTTCTGAATTAAGCAAATACTTGATTGTCCAACTGTTCATGCTGTGTATATACTTTTTGCATAATGATGCTCTAAATGTTGGATAAATGCGTACTTCATTTAGTGTTTTTTTTCTTTCTTTTCAATTGATTTACAAAACGGTCGGTTATGTTTTGTCAATTATTTTATGAACCCAATACAGTTAAATCAAAACTATTTTAATATTATATGAGATAATTTTCATGAACCGATGAAATCTTTTCGGTTTCCGAGGATAGATAGATATTAAATTATTAAAATTGCATCATTATGCCATGTACAAACGTGCTCAGAGATTATCAAATAATTTTGTGTTTGTAAAGTAAAAAAATCTAATAACGTATATTAAACCTGCTAGTCCTGAACAACACAGGAATGCATTTGTCTTCTGGTGAAATGGATGGAATGTTTTGATAACAGAAATACATGGATTGGTTAAGAACCAGGAAGTCGTGCTCTTTGCTATTGTTATTCTTAATTTAACATTTCATTCAATAGCATTTGCATGTTTCAGTTTTCGTTTACTTTTGAAACATCATAATTTACTTTAATGACCATCAGAAATAACCTCTCACTCTCAGATGCGTAGGTCTTCAATGTTTTAATAACATAAAACTCTTAACAGTCATACATTTTATGTGACATTTTTACAAAGGACGTCTTAGTGATTCGTTAAGCCTTCTCATTTAAAATACAAATACAACTGTAGCTACAGCAATAATAAAAAATAATGTGAAATGTATTTCAATACCGTCGTTTTCACGATTATATAAAGGCCCAGTTATTACAAAGCTTGTTCAGTGCCTTGGGATGGAGGAACAGGCACTGTCAACAAATGTTCGGAATGTGCTGAGGAGTAGTTTATTGGGATGTAGTAGTTTAACCTGCGATACGACCTCTACCAAAATCCCCAAAGCACTAGATCCAACGATTGTTAAAATTATATTGAAATATGTTTTACAGTTTTATAGACAATAGATTATGTGTTCTTAATAAAGAAGTGGAAAATGTTGTAAAGGGCGAATATACACAACAAAAGCAATGCTTCGAGCTCTAAGAAAACCAGTTTGTATCGAACTATTAAAACGCGTACTTTTTTTACTTACTGTTTCAAAGAAATAACTTGCATTAGAAATGAAACTATAAGAAGCAAGTTATAGTGACGCCATATAGCAGCTGCAGTTTGGGCTTAGTCTTTAGTACTTCACATTACCTTTGACAGAGCCCGCCCGGCTAGCTCAGTGGATAGAGCATCGGACTGTCAATCCAGGGGTCGTGAGTTCGATCCCCAGCCGAGGCGGGAAAAATTTCTCCATGACAATTGAACTCGGACATTGCGTCTGAGAGTCATTTGTCCCTCACCTCTGATTCAAGTGAGGAAGCAGTCAGTCGCTTGCGGAGAAATTGGTTAGTACTGGTTAGAGACCCAGGAACACCGGTTAGGTGGACTGACCGCCGGGATATAACCAGAAAAGTGTTGAAACCAGGCGTTAAACCCCAAACAAACAAACAAACAAATCCCTTTGACAGAGAAACAGCTCAATTGACTGGGGATTAATCTTAGACGGAGTTTTGTTATTTCCTAGTTTGCGAAAAATGATTACCCCTTCTCAGTAGTTTATTTTGAATTATGTTGTCATTTGTAATATTATTTACTATATATGAATGGAAATAGTTTACCTATTCCGAGCCGATATGTTTAAATGAATACTAACATGTCAATCAGAAAAGCTAACTACACACAAGTTACTGGTTCATATTTTATTCGTTGCATTCATATATTAATTATTGAAGTAAATATTTTATCAACAATAAAACTTTTCCAAAACCCTCATTTGAATCTCTGCCTTATGAAGAGAGTTTTCATTATTTTGTCTTCATAATAAGTACGAATCGTGATTTTTTCCGGGATTCGTTCACACATATACACACTAAATGATATAGTAATCTCGATGTGTTCACCTATTACCGATTCCGAGTCTCGTTTTACATTAAACATTGTTTAAAACTTTCTTAGATATTGGTAAGTACCCCCATTCGAGCAGCGCCTGTCCATCTTATTTCAGCACCTGCTGTTACCTCTTATGGTTTTCTGGTTTTTGAATGGATATTAATCACAACCGTACAATGTAAAGAAAAGACAAATACGCAGATGAATGTAAGTCATGTTGAAAGTGATTGAGCGAAAAACAATAGTTTGGGTTGCTTTTTTCAAAAGACTGATGACTGATACACAATCAAATATTAAAAGACTTGAACACATTCCAAAATAGGAGGTTTCAAACTAAAACAGTTAAAAATGAAGTTCACATTAATGACGGATTTTTTTATTAGAACGAGTGGTTTTGTAAAGATGCTGATGGATTTATCATATCATGCAAAGAAAAGGTAATATTTGACTTTAATAATTAACAATTATATATTTTAATGCTTATTGTTCTTATTATTATCATTTAAATACGATTGCTGTTTTCGAAATTTTCATTCAAGTTGACCGCAGAATTTCAGTTTTGCATGACAATTTATTATAAGTGCACCTGGTGAAGGTACGAAAATCATTTCATGCGTAAAAGAAGCATATTTAAACTTATAACTGATGTAAACAGTATAAATGACTATATTTCTCCATCTTCAGTAAACTTATTTATACTGATAAATATTTAAATAGACTTTAAATTTAATTAAAATATATTTATCTATTTACTTTTAGTAAACGTTCAAAGAGTTAAAATATCCTATGCTAATGTGACTCCTAACTGAAGAAGTGCTAGCCGATTGAAAGTGCAGAGAGACCTTTTAATATTATTTCAAAAAGGTAAGTGTACAAAATATTAGAGAACCTATAACAGGAACCAAAAATTAGTTCACATTATTGTGTAGACCATGGTGATTGTATTTGATTATGAATACCCACTAATTACATGTATGATAATTCACTGCTGCTTGGAAGACGGACCCCGATTTCTTCAAACTGGCCGCCCCCCCCCCCCCCCCCAAAGAAAATAGGGTCTACACAGGGTCTATACTACATAAACTCATCTTTTTGTTTTGTTTTGATAGATTGGGGTCGATATCAGTCTATACAAACCGAATTTACTATCAAATACCAAGTTCTCTGAAAATTCGTGTCCCGACTATATACGATTCGAGAAGGTAAATAACCCCGATCCTATTTTGTCAAGCCAAAATGTAAACACAGTTTTTAAAAAATTTTGTGAAATAACTCGAGTCTATGAACTCGGTACTGAATGCAAAAGCACACAAACATATAAAACATAAGAATCAGTACTCAAAAAACCTAACCGAGATCAGAGTCCCCGGAGTCAAATCAGCATGAAGACGATGCAAGGTATAAAAAGAAACAGATCGAGCTCCTAGGTTATTTGATAAGATTTCCCTATAAACCTTTATTAACTCTTTTAACCCTGACAGCTTAAAACAATGTTTCAATAGCTATTTTAGACTGTACCTGTTTGAATTTAAGGTACACTACACTCCTCCTTGCACGTTCATCGATTAAAAAGAAAATGATCAAAATCTGAATAACGGCAAAATGCCGTTTAATGAAACATTGCACAAATGAATGTAACTAATGTATCTTCGTCTATTTACATAATTATATTCAGAAAAACTAATCAATAAAACACATTATTTTAAATTCTCACAAAAGTGTAATGATACTGACAATAAAGTGTTGTGTACTTTAAATTTCAACTACGAAAAAAGAAATCAAGGTTTGTTACCTGTTTACGCGATCATGAAGCGACCAGGAAATTGAAGGTCAAACACACTTTTACTTATATCTAATATAGTTTACATAATTAAGTCACGAGGACACATGATATACAATGATCACCATAAATAAGCAAGCCAGGTATACAATTTAAAAGTTCAACAAATACTTTCATTATGGTTCATTAGGATTTACTGATTTTAAGGACAATAATATCAAGACACTGACACACAAATGATCCTGTAAAACAAATGAGCGTACATTATCAAATACTATAATGTTAAGCAAGGCACCCTTGCTATATTCTCAGCTTTTGGGCCTGAGTATTCTTTCATCTTAAAAGATTTTTTTACAACGTTTTGCCACCTGTTCATAGAAAAGTTGTCAATATCTGGCAAATAAGTTTTGAACATTTTGAAAGAGTTATTACAGCAAAAGTCTTGTTCTGAAAACAAAATCTACACGCAGCAAGTCGTGTAATATATTTGTAAATCATTTATTTCACCAGCAAATCTAAAGCGCAATGAATATGTGCTTATGACGAATGACGAACTTGCTCTTAATATATATCTTTAAATGTCGTTTTTGATTAAATCTGGTTTCACGGATGCCACAAACTTAATCTTGTTTTTTTAAGTTCGAACAAATACAAGTTGAAATGGAAAGATAATTGTTATTTTCCTACACCGCGAAAATTTGCTTCATGCAAAAGTGAAACATAAGCAAACCTCGAAAACTGAATTGTTTAGTATAGCCGACGTGCTAAACTGAAACATAAAAACTAAACATAAACTGAAAATGGTAAGATCGCCGCAACAGGAATAACAGAAGATTATACAAATGTAAATTGTTTCTACGGTACGATTTTTCTACCTCTTTTCAAATGACTTTCATTTTAAATAAGAACACACATTAAGCTGGTATGATAAATTTCAAAAATGTTTCTTTGTTTATTGAGAAATATAGGCCACTTCTTCTTAAGTACCTGTTTGTATATTCCTGTAATTTTCTTGCTGGTATATCTATAAAGATAGATAGTACATCGAGATTTATTGAAGTGATTTTGGTAACCCGGGGCAATACTGATAAAATGAATGTGTCAATAAATACGCAATTATGAGTTGCGACTAAATGGTTTTCCTTATTTCTCCTGAGAGAAGTTAATACTCTTTCATTGACATTTTAAAATGATAAAAAAGGAATCTTTAATTGTTCTAGTTGTGATTCATATTTCTCAAGTTGGTAAGCACTAATTTTAATGTTTCATTTTCTTACTGGTTAAAATTTTAATAATGGGATTGCATGATGAGAACCTTTAAATTAAAAATAGTTTTTATATTCACGAAAATTTAAAGCGATCATTATCACGTCGTTTTATTACCTGTCTTTTAATATAATATGTTATTTACAAACATGTCTTACAGCTTTTGATAAGGTTAAGAAGATATTTGTACGATCTGTAACTATACTTTATTATAATGCTTTTATCGCAAAGTAACATAATTTCCGAATATATGTGCATGTTAATATTTCCCATGCATGAAACCACAGGTGCTCGGCGCATGTGTCCACCATCCCCCTATCCCATCACTACAATCCTCTTACATGTTTCTCTACCATATATAATAAGAAACAACTTATCATTGATGACCATTATCATAATACATATTAAAGGTCTGTAACTCGAATGTAAACAAACTGCTATGACTCTATTAAAACCCTTATTTTGCAAATGTAAGCAGAAAACCGTGCAAAAACGATATTCAGATCAATCATACAAATACATCTCTTCAAGAATACACAAACAGTCTTTTCCTAATACACGTAGATTTTTGACAGCGAAAAGACAAAGTTCGTTTTACATTACCTCGGACACGATCTGACCTAAAAGTACATGTATACATGTACATGAAGCCGTATAAGAAATAACATTAATCCAAGGTTGATCACACCAAACATTGATGGCCATAAAAGGCCAATTACATTTGTCGACAATCACCGTAACTAAAATCAAAACATGTGTTTTATATTTTCCACAATATCCTTATTTGTAAATACGTTATTTCAATCCATCCAATGTCCGCCATGATGTTTCCATGAATTAGGGACAATGCGGACCATGACCATTACGGACCAGACATAACAGACCAAATTTATGGACATTAAGGACCATCTATGAAAGTACAACGGATCGTATTTTTGGACGTTTCGGACCATCTGTGGGAATATTCAAACAAAAACAACAACTTTTATTGCTACTCATCACTTACATGACTTTGGCAACGAACAAAAGAAAAAGAAATGAGTTTGTTTTTATAACAGAACGAACCGTAATTTATAATTTCGTTTATAATTGTTTCAATTATATTCTCCACTATGTGTTGCCTGCGATAACTATAAGAAACATAGAAATCATATATTCCGGCGGCGGCCTCCGGTAGTCCCCAAAATTGTTTGCAATAATGAAACTTAATGTTGCCTATTACATTGAAAGTGCTTGTCCTGTTCACTGAATACATGGAATATATCGTCTCCATGTACAGAGCCATCCGTGATAACAAGGATCTGTTTCACTATTGTTTAGATATGCCCCTTTAAAAAGCATTTTATGCGTTACATGTGTTCCAATGAACATCAAATTCAAGTATTTCCTTCGATTGGTTTATGACAAATATGAAAATTTATAGGCTTTTTTTATTGGACCCGCTCATGAGCAGTAATGAAAAAGCACCCAATCCACATAGCCAAGACTGAGTGCAAGTTATTATCTTAGTACGTATCATGAAAAAGATATTATAAAGTTCTCAAGAAACACAATTCTATAACAGTTTACAAAACGCAAATTTAATTCCAACGTTTCGGGAGGGGGATGATAAACCCCCGTGCCGTACATGGATTCAATAATGCTTACATACACTCAAAAAAGTTCTAATTGGTCACTTTTTGTCCGTATTTAATTCTTAGAAAGACATTGAATTCACTCTTATGATTATATGCCAACAACAGTCTTCAGCTTAAACTTTAAGGTTCCGCAAAGATTGCAAATCGCGAAAAGTAGCTAAATTTTCAAAATTGAATTTTGAGGGAAATACTTATTGCCATCTACATTTTAGTAAATAAATGTATTTAGCTATGGATGTAGTAAATGTTTGCAAGCTTAATTTAGTCTAATTCATGTTCTAATTACTAAGCACATACTAAAACAAAAGAAAAACCGTTTGCATGAGAACTCTGAAACTCATGAACAATATTCCAAAGCAACTTATTTCTGAAATAAGTATATGCTGGTCTACAATATTTAGTGCCCATTCGTCAAAATAATGTAAGGGTTTTCAAGAAATTCAAGGAAATCTTACTTCCTGGTTCAAAGTGAAAGTAGAACTACTTTCACTTTGAACCAGGAAGTAAGGTTTTCTTGTTAACCCTAACATTATTTTGACGAATTTGCCCTTAACATTGTAGACCAGCATATACTTATTTCAGGTATGAGTTGCTTTGGTATATTGTTCATCAATTTCAGAGTTCTCATGCAAATGGTTTTTCTTTTGTTTTAGGATGTGCTTTGTAATTAGAACATGAATAAGACTAAAATGAGCCGGCAAACATTTACTATAACCATAGCTAAATACATTTATTTACTAAAATGTAGGTGGCAATAAGTATTTTCCCCAAAATTTATGTTTTGAAATTTTAGCTAGTATTCACCATTTGCAATGTTTGCGACCTCTTAATCTTGTAATAATTAAGTTTGGAACAGTTTGGTGAGAGTTATCCTTAATTTTGCTAAAATGCATTTCTTGCATAAAAAGGTCGAGCAAACAGAATCTTGTTTTATTTTAATAGGAACCCTCATTAGTAGGAAAAAAATAAACACTTATTAATCAACGTCACATTTGTTTAAATAAATCCCCTTCAAAGAATCAAATTTAACCATTACCTCCCTTTCAATTAAAGACTGTTCTTATTTTGACCCTGTGGTGTAAGTAAATGGTATTGGATTCATTTAATGGTATTGGATTCATTTAAGAAAACAATCAATAAAGATTTGAAAGACATTAGAGAATCGATTTCAAGACAAAACAGTTCTTTCCACAACCTCTCTTGTCGTAGGGAAGAAACGAACCCAACATACGCTGTAAACAAATACAATTGATGACCAATTAGAACTTTTGTTGAGTGTATTGTCACATTAGGAATCCATGTTATATAATCCATAGATATTATATACACGATATGGAGAAATATTTAGTTTTATTATTAAACTGGAATAAATTATTGAACAACAAATACAATGTATTTCACAAATGCACTGTAACGACGTAGACATAAGCACTTACACATTACATGACATATACATACAGTCATGCAGATTATGATTTTTAACGTGAGAGATGGCTGCCTCTAATCATTACAACTGAAGTTAAGACTTGTGTGGTTTTAGAAAATGCATCAATCGGAACGGCAGAAACAGGACGAAGGTACAGTCACCCTAAGTTGCACGCATTACAGTGTAAATTACAAAATACAATAATTAAGAAGAACGAAATAAAAACGAAAAGGAACGGCCTTGATATAAAAACATGCACTCCACACTCTTGGGCCGTTATCCACTATCTTAATATTGCCGGCTTATCATCAAAGAAATATTCCTAATGACCAATTAAGTGCTTTAATTGGCATCCATAAAATGGCGAAGCCCCAGCATGATTGGCATACTCTCACTAAACATTATGTTCCGATAGATGGTCCGTAATATGCCTAACTATGATTCGATAGATTTTCATAGACAGTTTGTACTGTCCATAATATGGTTCCTTTTGCTTTCATAGATATTCCATAAATCTGGTCTGTTATGTGTGGTCCGTAATGGTCATGATCCGCATTGTCCCTAACATCATGGCGGACTTTGGATGGTTTGAAATAACGTATTTACAAATAAGGATATTGTGGAAAATATAAAACACATGTTTTGATTTTAGTTACGGTGATTGTCGACAAATGTAATTGGCCTTTTATGGCCATCAATGTTTAGTGTGATCAACCTTGGATTAATGTTATTTCTTATACGGCTTCATGTACATGTATACATGTACTTTTAGGTCAGATCGTGTCCGAGGTAATGTAAAACAAACTTTGTCTTTTCGCTGTCCAAAATCTACATGTATTAGGAAAAGACTGTTTATGTATTCTTGAAAAGATGTTTTTGTATGATTGATCTGAATATCGTTTTTGCACGGTTTTCTGCTTATATTTGCAAAATAAGGGTTTTAATAGAGTCATAGCAGTTTGTTTACATTCGAGGTACAGACCTTTAATATGTATTATGATAATGGTCATCAATGATAAGTTGTTTCTTATTATATATGGTAGAGAAACATATAAGAGGATTGTAGTGATGGGATAGGGGGATGGTGGACACATGCGCCGAGCACCTGTGGGTTTTATGAGGGGGAACACCAATATACATTTATTTATATTAACAAAGGTGTCAGGTTTCCTTATATTCCTTGAGTATACTTTGAAATAAACAAAGTTTTGTCGATTTTAATACCCATGTTTTTCGGACACTTGAATACACGGACCCTCTGTTAAAGATAATGCTCAAGTGCACAGCGATTACTTATATTGACAAAAGCTAGATAAAGAACTTCAACAAATAACTAACCTCTATAACGCGTTGTTTTCAATTCAGTTTGTCAGCTCTTCGGGTCTACTTGATTTGTTTGGCTACCTATCTTACTTGCTAGAAAAATTTCAGCATATATAATATTTAAGGATTGAATCGATATTTGATGTTTTTCATTTGGGTATGGGAAACAGTTGGGTTGTTTAAAGTGTGTGAAGCCCGAAGCAACCAAGGGAGTGAGCCAGTTGGCTGTTAAAAAGGGTAAACAAAAGAACAAAATATCAGTCTAGGATATATTCACACTGGCTGTTTAAGACAGGTGCTTGCAGAATGCAGGTGGCTGCCAAGTCAGGTTTCTCTGTATGTGAAGTGTTAACAATGAAAACAAAACTTCACAATGACACTGTTTATACAGTCCACGGTGACCGTACCTATCAAAATACGAAACCATAATATTCAACATATAATTATCAAATAAATGCGTAAATCTTTTGTGAATCTTTTGTGTGTATATTTATCCGGATTTTTTCAGCTTTTTTGTTTAAATTCATTTTCCCCTTTAACTGTTTAAGGTAATCTTACTCAGCATAGCTGTCTGTCTTTATTATTATAGCTACTACAGGACACGTTTCATAACTATTAAAAACCTTTTTTCAAATGGGCCCACAATTATTACTCTTTAGGTAATAAACTATTTGTGTGTGTTGATTATTTTGGTTTTGTCGGGTTAATTATAAACTGGGGACTATGTTAAAAAGTGATCCTTTTTGATTATTTTTTTTTCATTCTTATTGAATTTTAAACTTGCACCAACATAAACCTTCATGGTAAGAAAAGATCTCCAAACAATTTTGTGGTACAGGTGAAAGAGGACTTGAATTTGCTTTCATACTTTTTCTTTTTTTAATTTCTTAACTCTAAACAGCATAATTCGTAAGACTGTTGTAGGGATGAAAGCTCGCAACAAAAACATCTTCTTACAATCATGCAATTGTTGTTTTTTTTTCTTAACATACAGTATTAAAGGTTCCCTGTTCACCGTCATATGACCGCCATAGTTTGTGATGGATCAAACTTGATACTGTTTACTTGTATAAATATTTAATTTCACTGAGCCTTGAGCAAGGCGCCGTGGACAGTATTATGCGTTTCCTTTTCTGTCCATGATATTAATTTCGTCATCAGAAACTGTTAAATTACAGAAAGCCTCTGTATGCCATTTACCTATGGCAGTTGGCATGATTGGGAAAGCTGCAGTTCTTCATGTGGAGGAGGGACTCATCGTCGAGTCCGTTATTCGTGTGTAAAAAGTGACGAAGACTGGCAGACGGAAAACTGTAACGAGTTTTGTTATAATAGTGGCAGCTTTTACAGTGGATCATGTCAGTGCAGTAATTGGAGGACCGGACATTGCTGTTCAGGTTGTGCTAGTTTATTTTTTGTTATTAATTATGCTTATTCATTTTGTGTTGCATGCGATAGCAGGAAGACACATAGGGATCCTATTGTCCGGCGACGTCGGAGTCGTCAGCATCGTCCGGTGGTCCCCAAGCTTTATGTTGGTTATTTCTTTGAAAGTACTTGTTCTATTCACTTCATACTTATAATCAGTATCAGCATAAACAACGCCATCTGTGACAACAAGAATGATAACTCCATGTTTAATATTTTTTAAGTTATGCCCCTTCCAAGTGCAACTTAAACACGATTTTAACTTTGAAAGTACTTGTCTTGTTCACTTAATATTAAGAATTGATTATCATTTTCATGAACAACGTCATCGCTAACAACAAGAATGATTACTCCTGTTTCATTATTTTATGAATTATATTCCTTTCACATGCAACTTTAGCATGAAACTTGCCTATAACTTTTCAATTATTTGTCCTATATACTCTATACTTGGAATATATCTTTCATGAACAACATCTGCTACAATAAGATTCATAACTCCTGTTTGGCTATATTTTAAATTATGCCCCTTTTAAATGCAATCATAACATGAAAATTAATGTTGCACATAACTTTAAATATTTAAGAGGCTGTGTCACCAACCATTGAGCTTTGAGTGGAAACTGAACTTTTTTTGTTCCAATGTTTTTTTATTTAAATGAGTTCAGTTATAACCATTATCTATTATGAAACATGTGAAATTTGATTTTGGTAAACATTTCACCTTTTTTATCTCATAAATTGATGTTGCCAGGGAAACAGGTGAATAACTACAAGAAAAACAAACAAATTCCATTGTTTTTAACTTCAATTTTTAATATTTAAGCAGGTCAGCAGGGATTAAATAAATTAGCTTCAACAAAGCATGAAATAACAGTAAATGAAAAATAGGGTGTAAACTACATTCCAACATGTCTATACGGTTACCATGGAAACATTAACATGATATATATTGTTCAAACAAAAAAACTAAAAAATGATGTGCTCATAAAAACACTTTGCTTAAAAACCTGCAACCACATGAGAAAAAGTCAATGGTCATTTCTGCTAAACTAAAGTTATATCGAAGAGAAAATAAAATAAAATTGGGGAGCAAATGATAAATTTTTGAAAAAACAGAACATAGAAAAATCTGAAATTTTGTGAAAATATTAAAAAATGTCTTTCACTGCTTCTTCAATAAACTACTATAAACAAACATTTTTTTATTTGTTGTTAAAATTTTTATTTGTTTACGTAAATTTATGAACCAAATTAAAGTAATTTCACAAAAAAGCACCCTAGCAACCGTTTTAATGCCATAGCAACGGATTTTTAAATTGAAAATAATTGCACAAATTCTTTGTTTTCTTAACTTAATCTGTACAGGTATTCTTACTGAACATTGTTATTTGTTCAGACCTTAACAAATGAATCAAAGTGGTGTCTGACCTGCTAAAAATATAAGGGCATATTTTTAAGATATGGATGAGACTAACATAAGGGGCATATTTATCAAATATTATTTTTGCAAAAATCTATTTATCAAATAAACAATTATTCGAACATCAGACACCCCATCAATCAAATATCAAATATTGATGTTTGTTGTAAAGTTAACAAAATACTTCTTTCAAATTGAATTCATCATAAAGACATTGTAACCATAGCAACCACTTTTTAATCATTTGAATACGTAAAATGAAGGCACCGATTCAAAAAGTTTTGAAAAATGCTAGGATGTTAAAACAAAATTAAACAATTCTTAGTGTACTTTATGCTTTAAATTTTTAACACTTACTTTACACCTTTACATTATTAGGAAACTAAAATCTAATATGCCACTAACAGCGACATTTGTATGAGGGAATGAACATCATGTTTGAATCTCGAAATTCAGGTGACTGAAAATGTTTAATGTTAAAATGCACATTATTTCATTTTTATTTAAACTCAATTCCATCGGCTTTATTCCATGCACAATTATGACCAGTTAGATTCAGATCATTATGCACAGTCTGATCTGTATCTACACTAGAGAGTTGAAATAAACAGATATCATTATAGTTCAATGATCTGACCTGTTTTACTGGGTGTTAAACAAACTTTTTCAGAGAATTTGTCCTATACAGTCTAACCTTTCTTAAGCAGCCACCCAAGGGTGTGACAAAAGTGGCTGCTATATTCAGGTGGCTGTTAAAGACAGGTGAAAATGATAACAAAATGTCAGTTTTCGGCAAATTCAAACTGGCTGTTTAAGACAGGTGGTTGCTATTTGCAGGTGGCTGCTAAGTCAGATTTAATTGTAATCCCTTTCTCTAAACTAAAACAATCACCAGAAATATAACTTTCTAGCAAGAAAATGGAACATAAGTGATTTTCTTTTTTTTTCATTAAATTTTAATAAAATCAAGGGAATAACTCATGTATTAAAATACAGTTTAAAAAAAAGTTGGTAACCTTGAACTTCAAATTGCATCCTACAACTTCTTAGACAAAGTTTAAAGAAAAACAGTTTTAAAAAAGTTTCATCTTTTGTCATATAAATGAGTTTTACAGTTTTTTGTTGCTTTTTGTGTGTTTTGACATGAGTTATTTCCCAGCATTTTTCAAGGATTCAAAATAAAATTTTCTTTGCAGGCCAGTCTAAATTGTAAGGCCCTATTGGCTATAACTTGGTACCAAAATAAAAAATATCTTATTGGCCCTACCTAAACTCATTTTTTAGCCTTTTTGACTGTCAGAATTTAGTCTGTATATTCAAAAAACCTTAAAACAGTGTAGATCCAGATCAACCCACATACCTGAGCCGCCTAAGCAGGATCTACAGTTTGCTTTTAGATTCGTTGGATAACTTCCGATTAAGAGGCAACCAGTGTACAGCCAGATCCGACAGCAATGATTTGCCAGCTGATCTGGATCTACATTGGATACTCAAGCAACAAAGCCCATGTACATGTAAATGGAGAAAAGGGTAAAAGATGTTACACATAGGGAGTGTGAAAAGTAATTGCCTTAAAATATTTGATAAGAATTTTCATTGCAATATTGCTGACACAATTAAGACTGGATTTCCTAATGGTTTTTGATTATTATAAAATGTCTTTACATGAAAGCTGTAAACAAATTTAATTTGTGCACACGATCTTTCACCAGTGCTTGAAAGTTGTATTGCAAGGCCTGTAAACTTGATGAGTTTTATGCCATTAATGAAATCATGTTTGTTTTTACTTGACTTCACATTTTGAACATAATCATGAGATCATACTTAGTTTAAAAAAAAAGCAACATATGCATATCAGGAATCGCAACACTCAAAAAACACAGCCTCCCCACGCAGCGAAAAAGAAGAGAGGAAGATAGAGAGAGCGCATGTTTTATATATGTATGTCAATTCAAATAGGACGCCACAAACAATTAATAAACAAGAGAACCTTTGGGGATACCGCCTTGGAACGGTCAGTGGCAAAACAAATTGCCACTGGGGGTTTAAACCAGGTTCTAGGGTGCACCAACCTCACACTTGCCCCAACAGGTTCTCGTATCACAAAACAAGTACAAATTGTCTTGGTGAAATACCTCCAACCCACCCATCAGCTCAACAATGTTGCATGCAAAAGCATACAAACATATAAACATAAGAATTTAATAGCATTGCAAAGCCAAAGGGCGGGTACTCAATGATCTTTCCGAGACCAGAGCACCTGGAGCAAAATCAGCAAGAACACGATGACAGGGATAAAAGAAACAAATCGAGCTTTTAGTTCTTTTAAGAAAAGATTTCCCCATAAACTTTCATAAACTCTTACACCCCTGCCACCGTCGTGCAACCAAAGAGGTAAGCATAATGATCAACTGTAGATGGGTTAATCACCAGGCCTGCAGAGCACTGTAAAATATCATGTTGGTAACCTTTCTTTTTAAATTAACAGATGGTTTTTACGAATAACCGGGAGAAATTAACATCGCCTTTTATCTTCTTAAGTTTATAAATTAAATCTCCATAAAAAAAACTGGCTTGTGAAATTCCTTGTTGCAATAGTGATTTTAAACTGCAGCTGTATTTATGAATTAGATCTGGATATCGGCGATAAAACTTGCAAAAGGTTTTCCTTAATTTGTGATACCGATAACCTTTTTTTAAAAGTTTTTCTGTAATGCAAAGATTACGTTCATTGAAATCATTCACATCGTTGCAAGCTCTTGAAAAGCGAACAAGCTGTGAGATATAAACCCCGTAAGAAGTTGCACGAGGAACATCGCCGTCTAGAAACGGAAAATTTACTATATTAAAATTAAAGTCATCTCTTTTATCATAAATTTTAGTAGTGACGTAACCATTTTCGATGGATAGATTTAAATCAAGGAAGTTTGCTTGCTTTTCTGAAGTGTTCGCTTTGTTAAGCTGTAGTTCTTTAGGATAAATCTTATTAACCAGTGATGGAAAATGGTTATTATCTTTATTTAATAAATCATCAAGGTACCTCGAGGTGTTGATAAAAGCTGTAATAATATCATCTTGATGTTCGGTAGAAAGAGATAACATGAAATCTCTTTCATAACAGTATAAAAACAGATCAGCAACAAGGGGTGCACAATTAGTACCCATTGGAATGCCTATTACTTGTTTAATTTTCTACTAAAAAAACAGAATAAGATATATTTATCTGTGTAGACAAATTGACACTTTTATTTAGTATACAAGAAAAAGTTTCATTTATGAGTTACTGTTTTATTTAATGCTTGCCTGTGAACATGGTTAATATCACAGATTTCTTAGAAAAAATAAAAGCGATATTTCTCAGTTTTGTAACTGTGGATTAACACTTTTATTTTCACTGCTTATTCACATACAGCAATTATATTCCAAAAAGGAATGTTTAGAACATTTGTTTAAGTTTAAGAACAAGACTACATGTCATAAACAGACACTGACAAATTCTACAATGTTTCTGTCAAGATAACACTAACAAAAATAACCAGAATAGTTGACTTTGAGCTGTAAAAGATAGATATATGTTACAATAGTGATGTATTTCTATGTTACACTTGTAAAACAATACCCTCTATTTAACACCTGTCATTTGCTGTAATGTGGGCTGTTGTGCAACTATAAATGTCTCTGCAAATAAATGTTCTTGACTTTATGCAATAACTTGAAGGACTTGTTCAAATATTTTGGAAGCTTTAGCCAGACAGCCTTTTCTAGTGCAAGCTGTTGCTTCTGTCCATCTTGATTAAACTGTTGTTTTTTTTTTCATTTGACTTGGTCCACAACATTCTAAGAAACTGTCTAATGCTAGCCTTTTCTTCTGGTTATGTGTTATTTCTGATTCATCTATTTCATAATCTTGGCTTCCCTGTTCTGTGTACTGACTCCCCGGTAACCAAAGGCTATCACAATCTGTATCAGTGGTCTGAGTTCACACCTACAAAAATAGTTTTATCTGTCAAAATGATTTTCTTGTTTTGGAATTTAATTAAGTTTTAATAACAGTTGATTTTGTCAGTATTCTATTGTGCTCACATGGTTTAAAAACATTTTATAGTTTGATAACTTTGTTACAAGAGCTGTCAAAACAAAGGCAATCTTTACTTCTTTACTATTCCAATCATATCATTTCCAATAATTTTTGTATTGAATTTCTAGATTAAAAGTACAACAACTATTGGGAATGATTAAAAGGAATAATATGCTATACTGAACCTGGGTTTCCATTGTGTATTATTATTATTATTATTTATTATTATTACATTTTTTCAGAAGCAATGAAAATAACTTACCACCCCTTGGACACATGTATTCACTGTTGATAGTACATACTGATTTCTGTCTGGTCACTGTAAAAATAAAACAACACTTAGTCTTGGATTAAAAAACTATTTCAGTTTTTTAAATACTAGAAATACCATCAGAGTTAATAATACCTCATTAATCTATGCATCACTATAAATATGCAGTCAGGTTTGTGAAACTTTCTCCTGTGGTGAATATTAATTTTCATACTAACTGTACACTGTGAGTGGACACAGTTTTTTTTTGAAGCAATGAAAATCACTTACCCTTACAAAAAGAAACAGCCAAAAACTGATAGTCAGGACATAACTATGATAAAATGCATTAAAGAGTCATAAAACATTTCTGTATGTCTGCTATTATTTTTTACAACAATGTGAGACTAGGGATATGAAGTTGTATGCCATGTACTTTGCATTAAATGGCAGTGAATAGATCAAGTTATCAGATCCTATAATCATTAGGATAACATGAATAAATACTAAATATACACACACATAGCTGCCCTTTACTATTCACTTTATAACAAATTTAATGCAACAATCTGAATTCTATTTTCAATATTTTCTATATTTATAAATATAAATATATGTAGGCTCCCATCAGTAATGAAACAGACATGCATAGCTCAAAATAAAAGTTGAAATAAACATCATTTCAAGTAAAGTGGATTTTTTGTATGTAATTGAAAAACAAGCTCAAAAAAGTATTAACTGACTGCCTCATAGAAGTGAAAATAACTTTACCTCCTCCAACTGGAATAAAAACTCCAAACTTCTTCCACACTAAGTGTCTTGTAAAGCTTGTCTGTAGGTTGTTGAGGCATTACCAACTCTTTTTAGTACCATTGCAGTTCTTAAGATGCACAATCTGCTTATTTTCCATCATTTTCCCAGTAAGTATTGTCTTTCATTGATTTAAGAAATTCCAAAAGATAAACAATGTGCCATTTTGAAAACTTTGTTTATTTTAGAAGAGCTGGAAAGGGAGGTAACTCAGTGAAAATTAAGGACGTCAGGCACATTTTAGTACCTTCTTTACCACCATTGTATTGAATTTTCTCCCCGATTTTATTAGTGATTATTGAAGAAGAAAGAATACTGTTTTTAACAGTATCAATAAATAGCCTGGATATGGTTGCAGGGATGAGAAAATTTCATGTGAATTTTAACAAAAAACTAATGGCTACCCCTACCAGATAAGGGTTTAAACATTTACAAACATTAAAGAAATGAGTAAAGTTGGCGATGCTATCATCTCTTTTGATCAATAAAATGGTTTAGAACAATTCACATTAAAGTTTTCTGTTGCAAATCCATTTTGCCACTGATAGTTTCTCTCTAAAAGTGGGTTGTAGGTAAATGCTGTTATACATGGTAAAACTGTTGGTTGCCATGGCAACAACAACTTTCTGACAAATATGTCACACAAAAAATAACTTGGAAGTTGATATAGATTAATTATTTACACAAAAAAATTAATTCAATTTTTTTGAGTTTCCAACCTTTATATAGCCGAAGCTCAATGGTTGGTGACACAGGCTCTTAATACTCGGAATATATCATCTTCATGAACAACGCCATCTGTGACAATGAAAATGACAACTCCTGTTTCAATATTTGATCATTAATGCTCTTTTCAAATGCAACTTCAAAATGAAACTTAATGTTGCCTATACATTTTAAAGTACTTGTCCTTTTTATTACTTAATACTAGGAATATATTATCTGCACGAACAATCCCATTTGGTGCCAAAATAATAAAAACTCCTTTTGACTATTTTTTAATGACTTATGCCCCTACAAGTGCGACTTTAATATGAAACTTAATGTTGCCGGTTGCATTGAAAGTACTTGTCCATTTCACTTTATACTTGGAGTTTATTATCTGCACCATCGGTGAAAAATGAATTGTTTTAGTTTTAGTTATGCCCCTTTCAAATGAAATTTAGGTGATACGTGTTTTTCATGGAGTAGTATTGCAATTAACTTGAATTAAATTTAATAATTATTTAAGAAATAATCAATAGCTTCCGGTGAATTATCGCAGAATAATTCACGGGGCGGAGTTCAGATGTGTAAGGATATATCACGAGGGGCGTAGCCCCGAGTGATATATATCTGCGCAGCTGAACGACGCCCCGTGAATTATCCTGTTTTAGTTTTAGTTATGCCCCTTTCAAATGAAATTTAGGTGATACGTGTTTTTCATGGAGTAGTATTGCAATTAACTTGAATTAAATTTAATAATTATTTAAGAAATAATCAATAGCTTCCGGTGAATTATCGCAGAATAATTCACGGGGCGGAGTTCAGATGTGTAAGGATATATCACGAGGGGCGTAGCCCCGAGTGATATATATCTACGCAGCTGAACGACGCCCCGTGAATTATCCTGCGATAATTCACCGGAAGCTATTGATTATTTCAATTCTAACACGACACATCTGACTGAATAAGCGAAATAATCATTACTCAATTTTAGCGCGTCGTAATGAACCCAAATGGGTTATAAGATCGGCAGTTAGTGTTTACTCCCTAAAAATCTCCATAATTCAAAAACTGATAATAATTAAAAGACTAAATAACAAACTTGAATACATGTCCATCCAACCGCGCATTCAGCACTCTCCAGTCGTCGTTCGGACCGTATTTGTCATTCCAACGGTTTGATACTGCACCAGGAAATAAAATGTAAACAACGCAAATGACGTGACGTCGTTAAAATGGCGCCTTAACGTCACCTTAACGTTGCCGCAAAATAGCGGAATGTAATTATAGTATTTTATCTAAATATATAAAATAAACATTATTCTATTACTGTGGTATCATCATATTACGCGCTGGTAAACATTTCGCGTATTTTGTGCTTTCTTAAATGCGCGAAATTAAATCCCAGCGAAAATACAATTGTCACGTGATAAGTTTATACAGACAGGTAATTAGTAATAGCCGTGCCCACGCGCGGTGAATTATCGTGTAATAATTCACAGCAAATTCAATGGAAAAAACGTCAAGTCGTGTTAGAATATAAGATTTTACATAGGCCCACATTTCAACTTTCTGCAAGCAGGCGACACATTTGTTCCAAGGAACACCAAAGTTTATTTGATTTGTAGTTACGGGCCTTAAACTACTGTTATTTTGTCGAGTTATCAGTATCCACGTTTTTAAATTTAAGGCCTTAATTTTTCTCTTACACCTCCTAAGAATGATTCGTGGCATAATACTTTGGCAGCTTAATGATCCCTATTGCTCCGGAGTTAGTGCAATTGTTTGGTATACTACTGGTACTTTTTGATCCAGATCAAAAAAACAGTCGCCGTAAAAATTTCAGAATATTGCCGAATAACAACAATACTTTGGAATAAACTAAAATGTGATGGGGTAATTTCCTTTTTATCATTAACGATTTTAATTATTTTAAAGTTGTCAAGTACTGAGCAAGAACTTCCAATACACTCAACAAAAGTTCTAATTGGTCACTATTTGTCCGTATTTTTTATTCGAAAGACAGTGCATTCACTCTTTAATTATGATCATATGCGAACAACAGTATTCATCTTAAGCTTTTATCGTGTAATAATTGACTTTGGAAAAGTTTGGCGTAAGTTATCCTTAATTTTGCTAAAAAATGCATTTCTTGCATAAGAATGTCAAGCAAACAGATATTTGCTAAAAAATTTATTGTTTTGTTTAAAAAGAACCCCTCGTTAGTAGGAAAAACATAAAATCTTATTAATCAACAGCATATTTGTATAAATAAATCCCATTCAAAGTATCAGATTTTAAAATTTCATCCCTTTCAATTAAAGACTGTTTTAATTTTGACTCTGCGGTGTAAGTAAGTGGTATTGGATTCATTTAAGAAAGCAATCAATAACGATTAAAAAGACATTAGTTTATAGATTTTACGACAAAACAGTTCTTTACACAACCTCTCTTGACGTAGGGAAGAAACGTTGTAGCATACATTGTAAACATATACAATTGATGACCAATTAGAACTTTTATTGAGTGTACTTTGAATAAAACTTTTACTCGATGCAGCCACAGGCGAACTCAGCTAGTGTCAAATCAACTGACCTGCCCTTAAGTTATGTTTCCTTTCTTTAGAAAAACAATAACAAAAGAACGAATGACTTTTTATTATTTTCTTATGTAATACTATACGCTTTACAGATTGCAGAGATATATACATGCCGCATTGTAAAAGTGGACGACAGCAGTGTGGAGGATCTCCAGATAATGTACGTTGTGTTGAGTGTGAAAAACAGTATTATAGTGCTGGCTGGGGTAATGGCTGCCGAGGTAATAACTAAAAATGCTTCATACTGTTTGTAGTTCTTCTTTTATTTTATTGTAATAAATTACTATTTAATCAACATCGTGTCAGTTTCTTTTATATACTGGAAATACATAGTCTAAAATAAGGAATCTAATAGCTTTTACTTATATTAAAGGTAATGTGCTAATATGAGTATTTCATTTCATTCTTTTGTCATGTATACAGAAGTACATTGTGTTAGTATTGTGTTCGGTATCTTATATAGCACTTGACATCGCATGAATTCACAATCTACTTATAAGTAGTTTGTTTAAATTTAATATTTTAAACAGTTCAAGAGCACGACAAAAACACGATAAAAAGTGATTACTACGGGGTTTTACTAAACTCGAGACCTAACAACGTTTACAAATATTAATTGTTGGGGAAGATAAAAATTGTGGATATCTTAATTGTCTGATGTGTTTCACCTCAAAATATAAACACAAGCGTTTCATATTCGAGCATACTGTGTATGCAATGATCGAAAGTTTTTATTCAGTATATATTTTGCAACTGTTTATTGTGTGTCTCAAACTAAAGCAATAACTTATAATAAACAGAACTATAGTGTACATAAGCACATTCGTCTTTAGGAATGTCATAAGTGCAACCTAATAAGGCGTTACCTAAACGTTTCTCAAATTTTGAAAGACGAATTAGAATGGTATGTCTTGTTTGCACAGAAAGCGCACTTGGCTTGGTTGGTGCTTACATTTTGTTGAAATACGTCTAAATATTTGTTCGTTGCTTTTCAATCTCACTTACACAATTATAGACAATGCTATTTAACGCGCACACGAGCGGTATTTTGAGATCAGTTTGGGAAGCCGAAGATGATTTCTTGCTCAATTCGTTCAGAATCCTGAAACGGATTATTCAGAGTCTGAAGGTGAGCAGATTTGTTCTCATTTACGAAATATTTATAATATGACAGTTTCATTTTTCAAAATTGACGAGCTATCTTCTGCTAATGTTTTCACTGCAAAAGCTATTTGTTACACATATTTATACACAGATTTTGAGTTTAAGATTATTAACTTACTTAATCCTTGCTTAATTGTTATATAAGAGAATATAACAACCTCGCATACCTTTCAGAATGGGAACTTGGAATCTTTTGGTAGGCCTCTCCGTCTGTTTTCCATATCATTAAAATACTTCGAATTATTTTTAATTTCTCAGCTTTTCTAATTTTAAACCTAACGAGATTCACCACATTTAAGCAAACGGCCATTGACATCGCCACATGCCTTCAGAAACACATGAACTTTATTTTTATTTAGGAATAAAACCAAAACTCACAAAGTCGATGGGTGTACCGGTCCCACAAAATTACATGATTTATAACTTTTGGAGTAGATTGAAGGCGTATAATTTTTATGGTTCTCATTCTGTAATTTTCATCAAAATGTTAATGAGGACAAGTTTTAACTTGTGTGCCATCGTAATATATAGTTTTAACCTCCAATCGATAAATGTCCATTGAACATAGAAATGAGTATATGGTCAAATAGTCAGGTTAAGTATGGCAAGATGTTTTCAAATAGATGAAAAACGAACTTTGAAAGCCACTGAACACGACAAATATGAAAATACTGCAGGCTCGGTTTGATTGAGCCTGTTCATGGGCAGTAATGGGAATGCTTATTACTGCCCACGCCGCCTAGCCCCGGGTTGAGCGCAACTCAGTAATTACACTATTAAATAGTACAATTTCGATCCATCCCAAACGATGGTATGCATATGGCAGTGAACATGGAACCTTCAATGAGGTATTTTCAGATTAATACCATTCCATGTTCAGCGGCGTATGGTCCCCAGATAAAAGAATGGGTTTGCCCTAAACGAGAAAACAATGGGCGGAACTAAACAGAATAGAATTTTGACAGGGGATCTTAGAATATAAATCCTGCATATCACAGACTACGCCAAAGGCAAAATTTAAAAACCAGGAAGTATATTCTTGAGGGTGATTGGACAATATCCAAATCTATATTTGCTGGGATATTGAAACCACCTATCTATAAACTGGCCGAAATATTTAAACAAAAGGAATTTTAGAAGTACCATAAACATAGTACATAAGTATCGTGCTCAGCCGACCTCCAAAGGACGTAACTGATAACAGCACTGATTATATGTACGGGGAGACTTTTTACAGCCGCCACACGGCACAAACAACGCTACTGTGATATTGAAATAGATGAAAAGGGAACTTTGAAAGCCACTGAACACGACAAATATGAAAATACTGCAGGCTCGGTTTGATTGAGCCTGTTCATGGGCAGTAATGGGAATGCTTATTACTGCCCACGCCGCCTAGCCCCGGGTTGAGCGCAACTCAGTAATTACACTATTAAATAGTACAATTTCGATCCATCCCAAACGATGGTATGCATATGGCAGTGAACATGGAACCTTCAATGAGGTATTTTCAGATTAATACCATTCCATGTTCAGCGGCGTATGGTCCCCAGATAAAGGAATGGGTTTGCCCTAAACGAGAAAACAATGGGCGGAACTAAACAGAATAGAATTTTGACAGGGGATCTTAGAATATAAATCCTGCATATCACAGACTACGCCAAAGGCAAAATTTAAAAACCAGGAAGTATATTCTCGAGGGTGATTGGACAATATCCAAATCTATATTTGCTGGGATATTGAAACCACCTATCTATAAACTGGCCGAAATATTTAAACAAAAGGAATTTTAGAAGTACCATAAACATAGTACATAACTTCAATTGGCAACCAATCCTTTTATAAACTAAATTCATAATAAATTAGTAAGTAATTTACAGCAAACTTTCTCAATACAGGTGGGCATCAGAAATAATCGGATAGCGATTGTAACAAACGAACAAACTACTTTTGAGAGCTTAAGCGTATTAATCGAAAGACGTAAAGGGGAAATCTAAAGCAATTGGCGAACATATAAACAGAACTGCTTTACCCTGGTAAGTGAATTTTTCGAACCAAAATTATATAAAAAAATTATATGAAAATGAAAAAACTGAAATGGTTTAGCAAACTATGTATATGAAATATTGAGTATTTATGCCGATCCCTCAGTACAATAAAGAGATAATTTCTTAATATTTATGTCTTATTATACCGCATACAAAAGGGTTTATATAGTTTACAATCCTTTTATATTTTAAACACTATAAGTTAAACTTAAAAGTTTTTCGTTAAATTCACATTACCTTTTCTATTCATCTTCAATTCGTCTTATATCAGAACTTTGTTTAAGCACTCAAAATTTGTAAATGTTTATAAAAAAAAACCCTAAAAATACTGTAAAAGCTTATATTGTTTACAAACAATCTCTACTTATCCAACTCAACAAAAAAAATTGTTGACTTCATGTAAAATCCTTTAAACGCTTTGATAACAAATTGTGGTATTATGGTATTAATTGGTTAAGTATCAGAAAGTGGAGAACCATGTCGCTGTAAGATTACGTTTAGTTTTCTTCCCCAATGTAAGCATGTTTAAGCTATCACTTTTAAAGAAGTTATTGCATTGGTCAATGCTAAAAACAATCGTACGAACCGATGATTATCTTTCAAAAACTATAAATACCATAATATACTAATGTTAAACTGATAGAAGATCTGGCAGACCTATTTTCTTCAATTAATGATTTAAAATGGAACTCCTAATGATATGTTACATTTTTCTATGTATAGGTATGAAGAAAGGTTTGTTATGTTTCCTTATTGTGAAGTTGCAGGACGATACAGATGCAAGATGTAATTTAACATGTTTATTTGGTGTAAAGCTAAAACAGCAGTGAATAATATAAAAAAATTCTTTCATATTTGTCATGGTCGTCGGCTTTAAACGTTCCCTTTTCACATATTTCAGTCCCGGTATATTCAAGAACATGTCCTGGTCTCGATATTCTCGGGCCGTGCTCAGAATCCTGTGGCGGCGGACAGCAAACAGTTAACACATGCTCCTGTTACGAAGTTTACGAATGTGCTGGTAATGACCTGGGTGGGTGCGGAAAGAAGAAACGAAGCACAACATGCAGCGAATCCTCAACAACTAAAAGTTGTAATGAAGTATGTCTGAACGGTTATAGTTTTATAAACAGCAGATGCTCGTGTTCCTCTTGGAGGAGTGGAAAATGTTGTGAAAGTGAGTATGTCTAGAACTGAGACAATGTTTGAGCCCCTCGAACATCTAGTGTGTATAACAATGTACATCATCATAATACTCTGCTGGATTTGGAAAAGGATGTCAAGGTTATGAGATTGTCACCTGCTTTCATTATTATTATTATAATTATTATTATTATTATTATTATTATTATTATTATCATTATTATTACGGAACTCTTGGCAAGGCGATGCCAACGTTATGCTAATAATTATAAATTATCGCCCAGAAATTACCCCCGAACATCCCAACATTGAACATCCCAACACCAAATCAGAAATACAATTTATATGTGATATCCAAGAGGAATTGGTTATTTCGGAAACACATCGTAACTCCTAGCACATTGTCTCAGCAATTCCGACGCACTAAACTGTGTTCCCTTGCAAAGCGCTCTTGTTAGTTCGATATAATTCAGAGCTAAATACTTCTCGAATGAGGCCCACACCAATACATTTAAATCCAGCAAAACATTCCATTAGCCCCTTTGTTGGAGTCATGCTCGAACGATTACTCGTTCACGGCAATCAGGAAGTAGCTTTTCTGCATGATCTCACCACCCCAGTCTCCTGCAAGATGATATTATCGAATGTTTCCAAGACCGGCATTATTCCAATGACATTTCAATGACAGCGATTGCTAGGATCAGCCGAGACGGCGATACTATGGCTGGTTACATAAATAAACAGTAAAAGTAGTAATATGTTTAATGACCTAGATAGATTTAAATTACTTTTTATACCCCCGCTTCGAAGAAGAGGGGGATATACTGTTTACCCTTGTCCGTCCGTCCGTCCATCCATCCGTCCGTCCGTCCGTAACAAAATTTCCGTCGCAGTTTTCTAAGCAACTATAACATGCAGCTGCCTGATGCTTTGCATATTGCTTTATCCTATAGTCCCATATGGTGTAAAGCGATTTTATGCTGCTTGCTCATCAACTTCATGTTTACCGAATATTTAGATTTTTACAAATAGATGACAAACATGCACAATTTCCGTCGCAGTTTTCTAAAAAAAACTATAACATGTAGCTGCCTGATGTTTTGCATATTGCTTTTTCCTAAAGTCCTGTATGGTGTTAAGCGATTGTATGCTCCTTGCTCATCTACTTCCAGTTTACGGACTATTTTTAGGGTTTTTCTTACTATACAGGTGCCCCTACACAATGCAAAGGGTATCTTTATCACTATATAGGTGCATTACACAAACCAAAGGGCATCTTTATTAAAAAATGCAAATTAAATTTTGAAAGTCATATTTCTCACAGCGGGGGTATCACTAGTGAGCATTAGCTCACAGATTTTCCTGTTTAAATTTGACGTGATTTAGGATATAAGTTATTTCATTTCAATATTTTAAGTACAATATCTATAATTGCTAAACTTTAATGGACAAAAAATTAGAAAATGTGTTAGTATTTAACGAAAATAAACTATTTTAAAAGCTAGGACGTAAGTTCCCAGATTTACTTGTAAAATCAACAACTCAACTTACCAAATATTCTAAACTAAAAAGGAGGAATAACTGAATTATATTTATAGAACAGGTATGGAAATTGTTAAAAATATTGTCATGTTCATCCTTAAAGAAATGTTAACGATATAAGCCAACTAAATCTCAAAAAGTTCAAGTTCCAGTTCTTCTTTTCATCTATCTATTCCAAAGTAACGGACAAAGTGCAGATTTTTAATAATGCAAAATTTAAGTGAAAAAAGGGAATGTATTTGAAGAAAAGTTACGGGAATGGTTGTTCATGATTTTGATGTTTATGGTAAATATTTATAGTTAAGTTCCAAGTTGATATCTCTAGAAGTTCCAAAGTTATGGACTAAGTACATATTTTGATATTTCGAAATTTAAAAGAAAGGGGGCATAACTTGAAAAGAATTTGTTTGAGAGTTATTTGTCTTATTGGTAAGGATGAAGATTTAGATGGTGAATACATACTATATTTCGAGTTTCAGGTTGAAATCTTAAATTTTTAAAGGTATGAGACAAAGGGCATATATTGTTTCACGGACGCACGCGAACATCGAGTGAGTCGAATAACTCCATTGATCTTTGAATAGTCGACTAAAAACAAAAAAAAAATAATCACGGAACATATCCAACATATTTCATGTACCGATTCCCTGTGTGTGAAATAAAATCGCAATAGACTCAACAAATCTGCAGTATTTGCACCGGTATCATTCCTAAAAATCAACAACACCAAGAAAATGAACCAAGTTGGTTGTAAACAGCGGTATTGATGAATATCATAATTCTATTAGTTGAAAATGTTTACACTGTCAAACATCCTGTATGAGAACAAAGTATTGAATCGTCATGTACATCTACCTGCCTTTACACGGCAGCTCTTCGTTACTTTGGTCGACGCAAATACCAGAAGAGATAAGAGACAATTACTCCACAACTGGCCATAATTTTAAAGAAATATGTTTTAATAGACAATTTGAGTGAAATAGTCAAGAGTAGCTTCATACACTGTTATAGACAGTTCACATAGACCAGGAAGAGCAAACAATATTTAAACTTTAAAAACATTGACAAAAAATACTAACATACCGGACAAAACTAAACAGGTGAAAATTATTTTTCTGTTTAATTGTCAGATTGTCTAAGTCTTATGATGGAAGTTTCGATTGCTGATTAAAGATTGTGGGTTGACGCAGTTGAAAAATATTTAAATAGTAGGACAGAAAGGGCTTCATCACAGAAAAAGTGTTTGAAATAAAAGTATGTTTACCAGATAGGAATACGTCAACTACCGGGGCTTTATTAGTTCATTGCCAACAACTAGTTCTTTTTAGATAAGAGAAAGCTAGAGCTAACAGATGTAAGAGTATTTGAAGGGATTCGATTATTGTCAATCTGTTTTATTTATTTATTTATCTTATCGATCTTAATAATATGTCATTTTGCTATAGAAATACGTAAAGCTAACTGATTTCTTGCCGGTTACTGAACGTACAGATATTTGCTTTACTTAGAAAATTGAAATACATTTGAATTATTTTACTTATAACTGAGGAAGATTATTTATATTAATCTAAACTGTGCAAATAGTCGGAAGGGGAAATGCATATACTTGCCCATTTCGCCTGTTTCGGATTGTACGCAACTCAAAAATTACAAAAGCAAACAGTACCGATTTAGCCTCGTCCAAAACGATAGAATGCATACGCAACGGAACATTCAATGCAGTATTTTCAAATTAAAACCATCCAGTGATCTTAGGTGTATGGTCCCCAGATAGAAAAACACTGTTTAGTCTTAAACAAGTAAACAATGGACGGAGCAGAACATAATCGAATTTCAACAGAGTATCTAAGAATATACATCCTGTGTATTACAGAGCAAAGCAAAAATAATATAGGCGAATGATATCTTTGAAGTGATTGAACAATATCCTTTGCTAGCTGGAATATGAAATATGGATACCACGCAATTACAAAATGAGGCTATCTGTTCAACACGTAACACAGTTTAGATATGTTAACACAGGGAAATTGTGAAATTGCGGCTTGGATATAACACACTTCATTCCGATGTTTTATATGACATCCATATTTGAAGCACTGCCCTTTGTATGTTAACCGAACCATGACGGAAAGTTTCGATCATCTTTTAGTCAGTACTGTTATCAGTAAAATAACCCGTTACCGATGTCATGCAAAGATTGTTACGTATATCAGGGCTATCCGATCAACCTTTTTGGGGGTTGTCCCGGTTAGCTCAGTTTGTTGCGTCGCAGGAATTGTAGGGCTAGGCGCTGTCGCCGTGACGGTGCGGGTTCGCTCCCAGCTAGAGACACTCTCATTTTTACGTACGTCGTCGTTCGTTAAACTTGAAAAAGAAAACACAAGTAATTAAATGACAAATCATTTTTATCCGGGGACCATACGCCGAAGATCATGAAAGTTCATTTACCGCATTGAAGGTTCCATGTTTAACAGCATAATGCAAAACATTGTTTAGGAAGGATCAAAATTGTACCGTTTACTGGTGTTAATATAAAGTTGCGCTACAATCGGGGCTGGACGGCGTGGACAGTAATATGCGTTTCAATTTCTACCAATGAACATTCTTAATCAAACCAAGCCTGCAATAATTTTATATGTAGTGTTCGATGGCTTTCAAAGGGCAGGTTGGTGCACCAAAATCTGGTTTAACCCCCCCCCCCCCCCCCCCCCCTAGTGGCAGATTGTTTTGCCACTGACTGTTTCATGCGGTAACACATCGGGTTCTCACTTGTTAATGGTTTGTGGAGTCTATTTTGAAACTGTTAAATGTAAACCCAATGCTCATTTTGCCTTTCTACTTTTTGGATGTGTGGGGAGGCTTGATGTGGCCATTTCTGATATGCATATTTCACTTTTTTTATCTCCATTAAAATAATTTTTAATGCAGCAAAGGAGTTGAATTTTCTTTGTATATTCTTAAAGTAATTTGTGAATGACCAGCTTTAAAGTTCGTGTTCACACGTTTAAATCATTCCAACATGTCTGTTTTAGGTGAAACAGCAAGATAACAGAGACCTTTGTAAAAAGGTAAATCGATGATTTATTTGACATCAAAAGGCTAAGCTATTCTTTCTTCCCGAGTGTCACTGATTAAAATATTTGCTTTGATTTTAAAATTTGTGAATGATTTT
The DNA here is from genome assembly GCA_038501625.1 of Corbicula japonica. Classification (NCBI taxonomy): domain Eukaryota; kingdom Metazoa; phylum Mollusca; class Bivalvia; order Venerida; family Cyrenidae; genus Corbicula; species Corbicula japonica. Next base: position 3,450,929 of record JAZAYU010000057.1, read on the forward strand.
AAGTCTCCGTTCAATAAAATAACAAACTTTTGCAACATATCATACCTCCAAAAATGTTTAATTAAAATCCATTGGGATGTTAAACTTAGTTCTTATCACTTTAATCGTGCATGTAACCGCAGGTAAATTACATAAGTAACAATAATTCGATTTTAGAAAATATAAATGAGTTTTATTACTGAAATGTTGTTATTTTTATAGAAGAAGAAATACATGTTTGGCAAGACATTTAAATGATTAAATGCTTTATCATCATGCTAATAATCCATTTATCATATTAAAAAAGTTTGCTTCTTTCTCTCTTTCTGTCTATTGCAGGGTTGGTTTGTCCACAAGGATCAACATTTCTTGGCGGAATCTGTATTATGTACATAGAAGGAGCAATATACATGGAGTGAAGCTAATTCGCACTGTCAAAGTACATATGGTGCTCAACTACTGCAAGTTCATCACCAAGAGGTGTTTCAACACATACATAATGCCGTAAAAAATAGACCTGGTTAGTTATGTGTTTCCCATTGAGTACAATTGACATACATGTATTTCAAACACACATTGATATTAAGTTTCAAAAAAAGGACACTTACATGATTATTTTTATCGTGTTCTGGCTGATTTGACTCCAGGTGCTCTAGTCTCGGTAAGATCATTGAGTACATGTCCCTTTGGCTTTGTAATGCTTTTTGTTTCTTATGTTTATACTTTTGCATGCAACATTGTTGAGCTGATGGGTGGATTGGAGTTATTTCATCAAGACAATTTGTACTTGTTTTGTGATATGAGAACGTGTTGGGGCAAGTGTGAGGTTGTTGCAAACTAGAACCTGGTTTAAACCCCCAGTATCAAATTGTTTTGCCACTGACCGTTTTTAGGCGGTGCACCATAGGCGGTAACCCCAATGGTTCTCTTTTTCGTTAATTGTTTGTTGCGTCTTATTGCAATTTGATATACTTATAAAAGCGTGCTTTCTTTTCCTTTCTTCTTTTCGCTGCGTGGGGAGGCTGCGTTTTGTGTGTGGCGATTTCTGATGCATATTTCACTTTTTCCTAACTTTATTAATTTTGTCAATTACATTCTCTCTTTGCCTAGCATAGTATTCATAATATTATTCAAACACTTTATATAGATAAAACGGAGATATGTCTTTTTTAGATACTGTCGGATATAAATCCGTTTTACCACATATAATAACCAATTTATTTTTAAGTAATTTATAAGTAATTTCAGGTTAATATTATGTGTTTATGTGAACGTAATCTTATGAGTGTGGCTATTACAAGTCAAGTCAAGTCAATTCAAGTAAATTTTATTTATATAGTCGGGTGAATAACAAGTAACACAAGCTCTATTGAGCTTGTAAAGTCGACTAGATATGACTGTTATGCATGTTTCAATATTTTATAAAATCCAATTTAGAAACAGAAATTATTATGGACATTTTCTATGATGCACTTTTCTAGCCTATAATCCATGTCGATTGCTACGTCTTACCTTAGACTCAAAATTCTCAAGAATACAATGGTACAATATTTCTAAATAATGATAATAATAATTATCTTACCGGGTCGTTTTTACACAAACTATTGCTCTAAATTTTGTATTTAAAACACACTTTTTAACCGAAAAAGCACTGGAGGCACTGTTGTCTGTAATTAAATGTAGCTTTTCCTGACATGCAGGTTGATATAAACTTGCTCTCTTTTCTTCTGTCTGCTTTTTGGCTGTGCGGGTCAAGTAATGCTCAGCAAAATAAATGTCGTTGTGATTTACAATCGGAAAGATTAAAGTCTTTTGTAGCATTTCAAGTCTAAACTAATACACATAACTGTTTGCATTTAACTTGACATCCTTATAAAAAATACCCAAGACTTTCTGTTTTGTTTATCTTGGTCTGACAGACTGGTTTCAATATTATGATTCCAAGTTAAGGTCTCTTTTCCATGATTTAAATGTTCTTGCTGTTTCGACATTGTTGTCCGGGCATCAATGGTACATTTTAAGACTGTAGGACATTTAAATGCCAGAATCAAATTAATGTTTAAATATTGATCTTAAAAATCCTGACCATATTTATTAAAAAATGAATGCACACTGAGTTTGAGATATTTTTTCTTCCATTTTGACAATAATAGGGTAAAGTCCCATTTGTTTTCTTCGTTTGTGTAGTTGCAGTTTGAACTTATACAGATGTTTCTAAATCTTTCTGCGTTTATGTCTTTCAAATGTTATTCCTAAATATGTAGTATCAGTCGGGAATTGCATCTAACAACTAATATCAGACATGCTCACTAATTACAATATCTTTTAAGACAATTGCGATATTTTGTAGAAAAACATTGGTCTTGTGCTGATGTTTACTAACTCATTAAGATGTGAGTGTACTGTCCAGTTTGTTCTGGTCAGTCCGGAGATTCTTAAACAAGGCGTAGTCATGCAACCAAAACAATGCTCTACAAGCAGATTTCATTTCTCTTCTTTCTTTAAACAAAAATGTTTAGAATTACATTTTTATTACTAACTTATATGTCAAGAATATTAAAGTTGACAGAGAAAAAGATATTTGATCACTGTCAGTGTCTGCATATCACACAGCATATATTTTTATTACGAAGAATTTTTTCAAGGAACAAGAAAAGACTTGTGTTTATTGACTTTCGCAAATTGTTATGCAATTTTCAAAAACAATAATATGTGATCAATGTTTATCATGCTAGGGAATTCTATTTTTCAGATCATGGTTGCTGGCTTGGAGCTCAAAGAAGCGGATCGAGCTTTCGGTGGTTAGACGGCACTTCGTGTTGCGGCTCATACTGGGTACCTGGCGAACCTACCGGCAAATCTGGGTCTTGGGAAGACTGTATCCATGCCTGGTGGAGCCGCCAATGTCCCAGGGCTTAATGATAATCTTTGTAACGACAAAATTGGACTAGTGTGTGAAGCTAAAGGTTGTCCATTAACCGGGAATAACCTGAATAGTCATTATGAAATTGTTAATGTCATTAAATTTATCTGTAATCAACAACATTTGTTGACTAGCGACTGTTTTTAAACAGTTCGAAATAAATTAACTTGTACTATGTGGTTTATATTCTGGACTTGTTTTACTAGTTATGGACGTGTTTTGTTTTCGGTTCCTGTCCAGATACATAATGTCACTTTTACACGGTTAATATAGATAGGTTTGAAATTCCATAAAAACGTTTCTTTTTCCCCGTTAAACATTAAATATAATTATGATATCGTTCCCCGCAGTAAAAAAATAAATTGAATATATTTTACCTGAAAAACTTATTTTGCATGTTGTTAATTTAACCAGCAAATCGAGAAAATTACACATCAACACTTATCTATTTAATTCTTCAAAATGTAAAAGTTATGTGTATTATTTCTTTACAGAGTGAGTTAACTAAATTGTTTCTCGACTTCAAGATATAATTCGTAGAGAAAATTAATTGATTTATGTTTTCATAATGGTTTATTGGTTATATATGGAGATATACGCGCCGTTTAATTGTGGTATGCTAAAGGAGGAAGACACTAGCAGACCAGATAATAAATATATTGGTAAGCGTTGCAAACATTAAACGTTACGCTACGCCGCAGAGTAATACTGAAACTTAATTTTTTTTAAGTTAAAACCCTCTTCAAAATCCTGTAAAATTATTCACCTTGGAACTTACAAGTAAGTAAATGATTTCATTTACAAGCGGTACTTAACGATGATTTCTCTGCATTAATTGGATAATCCACTTTGTATTTTCCAGAGTGTACCCGAATATCTAACTGCAAGACACGACACTGCAGCAATACTGTCGATCAAGTCTGTGATGAATGTGTGGACGACAATATTTTCTACAAAAGATGGAATTCTAACAAAGCCTGCGAACGTAAGTTGTGTTTTCAGATATTACAAAAAATGATATTGTGATGAAGATGTGCTTAATTGCACTTCTTGAGATCAAATATACAAGCTTCAGACGATAAAAAGGAAGGGTTTATCCCAAATTTTGTTGAATGATAATATTTAAACATTTTAATTATAATGCTGTCATGTATTTAAAAAGTGTGCACGATATTTAAGTAGACTAACCATGCACTTTATTGAAAATTAGTGTTCTGCAATAATTTTAAGATTTCCAGGATTTTTTTTGTGTGTCTCTTACGATAGTAGGTAAACACATAGGGATACTATTGTCCGTCGGCGTCGTCGACGGCGTCGTCCGGTAGTCTCCCAGATTAAACGTGAACCTTAATGTTAATTATAACTTTGAAAGTACTTGCCCTATTCATATCATACTTGGAATTTATTATCAGCATGATTTAAGCAATCCGTGACAACAGTAATAATAACTCATGTTTCACTATTTTTAGAGTTATGTCTTTTTCAAATGCACCTTAGCATGAAACTTCATGTTGCCTATAAATATGAAAGCACTTGGATTAATCACTTGATACTAAGAATATATCATCAAAAGGTGAAATATGCATATCAGGAATCGCCACATTCAGAAAAAACAGCCTCTCTACACAGTCAAGAAGAAGAGAGGGAGAGAGCATGGTTAATAAAATGATCAGTTTCAAAAGAGACACCACTAACAATTAACAAAAGTGAGAACAATATCATCGGTGACAACAAGAATGATGACTCTTGTTTAACTTTTTTTATTTCTTCCCCTTTCAAATTCAATTTGAAACTTAATGTCGGTTATAACTTCAAAAGTTCTTGTCCTATTCTCTTGATTCTTAAAATATATTATCTTCATGAACAACTTCATCGGTGACAACAAGAATGATTACTACTGTTTCACTTTTTTTTGAATTTATGCTCCTTTTAAATGCAACACTTTAAACATAAAATTTTATGTTGCTAATAACTTTGAAAGTACTTGTGCTATTCGCGTAATACATGTAGTTGGAATCATCATCTTCATAAACAACGTCATTGGTGACTTTTGTCACCTGATTCACCATGATAACTCCTGATTCACTATTTTTAGTAATGCCCCTTTCAAATGCAACTTTAATACGAAAGTTAATGTTGACTTACTATTTACTTCATACCTGAAATAAATCATTGTCGTGAGCAATTCCATCGGTGACATCGAGAGTGATGACTCTTGCTCTACTATTTTTATGAGTTATGCCCCTTTCAAATGCAACTTTTATTTCAAAATGTAATGTTGCCTATAACCTTGCAAGTACTTGTCCTATTCACATAAAACTTGAAATATATCATCTTCATAAACTATGCCATCGGTGACAAAAAGAATGATAACTCCTGTTTCACTTTTTATTTTAGACGCCCCTTTCTAATAAATGTTATAAACTTAATATCGCTTACAACTTCGAAAGTACTTGTCCCGTTTACATAATATACTGAACACGAATAAAAAGTATCCGCTTTTTATGCTTATATTCTCATTAACATATTTTCATTTAATCAGGAACGCTTTGAATGGTGTTTTTTAATTAATCTCAGTTGTTTTTAAGTTAAATTGATCATGAATAAAAACTTTGTTCAGTCAACATTTTTCGATCGTTTCTACGTTGCGCTCATCTCGATTTCTTTAGAAAAAAGTCGTTAGTAATGCTTTGTTTTATTACCTCTCACGTATATTTATCTATCCGCTAAACGTGCAAAGGTGGACCTTTAAATAAGTGGGTCTAACTAACGGCGATAAACTCAAGCAACATAATTGTAAGCACCACAGACACTAAAAGCAAAGAAATGTCTAACATTTTTTTTAATTTTCCTTCATCCGAACCGAGTGTATACTTTTTGATGTTTATAATCATAACAAGGTGAATAAAACCACACAATAGTAATTGTACACACATATATGTTTATAAATATGATTACTGTTCTACTGCAGGAATGTGCTCGTTTGATACCCACACCTGTTGGCCAGGAACATGCTCTAATGAATTGACCAGTAGCTGCCAATGTGCCAGTGGTTTCAGAAAAATAAGTGACTCTTCTAAAACATCCTGCCAATGTAAGTAAGGTTATAAATTGATATTTTAATATTTCAGGGAAAAAAGGTGATTTTTGTGCAATAGAAACATCGAACACCGTAATATATAAACTATTCCATATGTCGAACAATGGCAGCATTATGCTTTAAGGCTCTACGTTTTAATCTGCAGAGAACAAAATGTTGAAATATGCATATCATCAGTCATCAAAATATCAGCTTGCTTACAAAATTGTATTTTAAACTGAAACCTATTCGTTATTTACTATATATAATTTGAGATAAATTGAATTGTTGACATAGAGCAATATCTTTTACTGAACCATTAAATGCAATATGTTTCTTGATAGTGGTATAAATTAATGGTACGGATAGCATTATAAGAATTATAACTTAAGTTTACTTACAGTGGAACCCAATAACAAGCCGTCAATAAACACATGTCAAACCAGAATCTTCGATAAAAATGGTGAATCAAAGCAGACAACTGCAGGAAAGTGTAGCAATCTGGAAGACTTTTATGGCAATTTTCAACCCACATCTTTATCGTTTGATATGCAAGCGGACTTTTTGGTCGATATATCAGCAGTTCCAAAACCTTCAAACCTTAGACCTTATATTACTGAAGAGAAATTTGGGATAACTGACGCACAAGTTTCGACAAACAGAATTTTAGTTACTGGTAAGAAAGTCATATCTGAAGTTTGATATTTGTTGTAACGCTATCAACAAAACATTGCTCTGTACTAAATTTTCCTACATATAATGATGCTCAATTGGACTATCTACGCAACATATTCTGAATAACATTTATCATTATAATTGGTATCAATTAAACACTTTCAATCTCAATACTGAAGTGCCTTTTTGAATTTAAAATTGAAATTTTTATAACTTTGGAACATAAATTTGTCAACTACTGGCCAAAGTTTGTCAGCAAAGAAAATTGTCTTTAAGAAACAAATAAGACATGTCGAATTAAACACTTTTTTTCCAAAATGATGTAAGGCAGATAGTTTGAATGTTCAATGAAACGGAATCATTTGTACTGTTGTCAGTTAAAAACAACAAGAACGTTCAATAAAAAAAAACGTTTTTTTCTGTGTTCTGTTGGACGTTTTGGCAAGATTCTGAATGGTTGGTGTCGATATTCCAGTAAAATAATCGGTATTTTGTTTTAAGAAGGCCTCCAGCGTTCTAATGCTGCCTATCGGTGATATATTTATATACGTGAAAATACCAGAGTAAAAATTCGATTTATAAGTTCGTAAAAATGTTGTTGTTTTCTTTTTGAAATTACATGATTAAAATTTGAAATTCAAGTAAATATCTTTACAACTCGATTGCCCGTCGGTCATTCATGTTAGTACCGTTAAGAAACAAAGAAATAGCATAAAACAGACTACCGTCACAGCAAAATAACAGAACCATATAGTATAAAGTTTTTAAACGTTCAAAGTTAATAAGGCTTTGAAAACAAGTAAGCACAAAGAAACTGACTACTGCCCATCCTCATTCAACAGCCTTGAAATAGTCAGTGTCAAAACTCGAAAAAAACCAAACACATTGTCTGGTTCTCAATAACTTAGAGCAAATACACACATTACAATACAGAAAAAATGTTGAATCAACATATTTTCATGTGTCTATAAGAAAAAACGCAAGCACACAAAACAGCCATCCAGACAATAAAGCACTCGGTAGAAATGTAGTTATAATATATACAATCAGTTTCAAAGATACGACACTATAAACACTAAACGAGCCAGCCTAAAGATTAACGCCTAGATATGATCAATGGAAAATCCTATTCAGGGTAAAATTTAAGTTTTAGGTTTCAGAAACCACACACTCACCCGCCTTATCAAGGATCTTGGTGAAATATAATCTAAGCTAAATATAGTTGGAAAAAGAAAGTAATTATTAGTGTTTGAACTTTAATCTCGAATCAACTCGTCAGATATCCAGAGGATGTTTCTTTTGATGTTTCGATGGTGTTTTTAGACGTATTGCTAAAATCGTCGATTTCAGGCCATGAATCTAGACTCGAAACTATCCCCTTGAAAACCGATAGAAGTCAAAGCGAAAATGCTACAAATACATTCGCTTCCAAAATGAGCTACACACTGTCCGCATCTATTTCAAGTCTACAGGATGGAGAAAGGTACAAACTATCTCAATTTACATGTGGTTGTTTTTCTTAAATTTCGTTTGAATATATATGACATTGCTTTATAGTTTACAATTTTACATTTTTACAAATACATGTATATTGATATGAAAATATTATTTAATGCAGCCCGTTTTGTTAATTAAGAAAAAGGTGGGAAAGAAGCCATTAACTTGTTAAATGCACATTAAATTTGCTCAATGAGTTAGGAAAATCGCCATATTACTATCACTTCTCCTCATTTATATTTTTAGATGCGGGTATAAATCGTACCGATTGTCTGTGTGAAATTTTATTTGCAACATCCTGGAGTTTCAGATAGATCAGAACAAAACGTGTCAGCATTGCGAGACCATTATAAATAATGATCATATTATGCCTAAACTATATTTGCGACATTTATCACATTCTCACTCCTCGATAAGTCAATCGGGCCCCACGATCTTGCTACGGTGTTTATTGCTGCGTATTTAATTTAGATGGTGTTTAATGTCTCGCATTTTACCAAGACAGTCCGAAAATTCTGATGTCGGATATGATGCGTTAAATTGTTCCTTTGTTTAGATTATTTAACCTAGAGCTTCGTTCAACTCGTTCCAAAATTCCAAGACATAATCTAGCCATTGACAAATTTTACCGCAACATTTTTTTAAAGATGCTAACGCTTTTTCAACGAAAAATAATTTTATTTGTAGACTGTGCATCGCCTACGAGGCTAAGGGCGGTGGCTATTTAAAAACAAACGATTTCCGTTCGAATTCAGTTCAAAATCCTGTACCATACGATAAAACAACCGGAGAGGAAACCATCTGTTATCGATATGATGATGCTAAGCCGAGACACTGTCTTGTAGAAAAGCCATGTTCGGTTCAGGTTACGGAGCCTCTGCAGGTAGTCAATCGAATTACAAGGTCATCGGAAATTCCTGTTTCATTTTATGGTTGGAAAGATCCGATACCAGTTGGAGGAACAGCAAACCACGCTTCCGGAATAGAAAGTTACCAAGTCACTGTTCATGAAGTATCGAATGGTACTGTGGATTCAAAGAAAGTCTTTGATAAGAAAATAAATGCATCGGAAACATCTCTCACAATTAACTTAACTTCGGATGTTACCCGTCTTTATTGCATACTGCTAGAAGTAAAAGATGTCGCTGACAATGTCCAGCAAGCTCGCCGCTTTGTTCTGTATGACAACACAACAACAATAACTTCCCGTCAAGACAAAAGGTTCACTGTTACGTCTGCCTCTGATGTAACTTCCTTCAAATGGCAAACACATCATAACGAAATATGTTTAGATTGGAAAGAATATTTCTACAATGATTTCTATTTCAACAACGATTTGCTAGGTAAAATCAACCCCGATCCACATGGTCTCATCAAAGATATCTATGAACAAGAGAATGGACAAATCCCAGTTTCAGGAACGCCCAATGTTTATGGAATAACAGATTTCCGATTCTCGTGGAGACTTAACAATGGAAACCAGAGCAAACAAGAAAAGGTTCCGAATTTTCTGAATCAGTCGTTTTGCAAGCGCCTCAATCTTAACGATGGAGAAACCTACACGCTGATCATCGAAGCGATTGATATCATGAACAACACGTTCAGTGAAAATAGAACGGTGCATATTGACAGAACGATACCACATATAAACAATATCGGACTCGTGAAAAACGGAATTAAACAACTGTTTGTTCACGACGAGACAGATTTATCAAAGATGGACCTGAATTTTGAAGCTTTAGATCCTCACAGTGGAATACTTAACATGGAATGGAAGTTCGGTATTTCTGAATCAGGGCATGAGCTTGGGTCGGGATTTATGGCGGCAACCACAATTCAACAGGTATTTTTAATGTCTTGTATCATTTATAGTTAAAAGTAGTCAAAAATCTGTTGATGCGATCTTCAAAAGACTCCATGAAAATAATAATATTGTGATCGTTATAACTCAGCCTTTATTGTCTTGTGATAATGGTTTTGTTCACCAGAGTTATTTGCAACATTTTAAGAGTAGGGTAATCTGGACGACGCAGATACAATATGGGGATTGTTGACAGAGATTCTTGTAAGACAAAATAGGCAGAGGGCCCTTTTAACACGTGTGAGGCTTAGTTCTATTATGTCTTCTTTTAAACTATCAAGAGAAAATTCCTAAAACTGTTTGTAAACAATCACCACCAAACATTAACACATAGTATAGCTTTACACTAACGTTATAAATAAGACAGTTATAAAAATTATACCATGGTGGTTTTTAATACGTACTTTTATAAAATAATCATTGATGGTTTTCCCATTTTCATACTTTTCATACTCTATAAACATTATACATGTAAAAATTTCGTGTTTTAATATTCTTTAGACGAATTGTCCTGTGCACGAATCAAGCTGTTATTGTCCAGATGTTGGCAAGTGTGAAAGGTACAACTATAGCATTCCACTAAACAAGCTGGTCAACAATAACACACACATCGGGGACCACAATCGAAACTATTATTTCACCATCAAGGTCACCAATAACGCCATGTTGTCTAACATTGAACATCTTGACGTCCTTGTAGATGATTCTCCACCGGAAGCCGGGGTTGTTTACGAAGGTATTATTAGGCAATTTTCTGATACACGTTTATTCAAATCGGTAGATCATCTCTGATATCTAGGGTTCCGAAAAAGAAGTCGTTTGCATATCATGAAAACCACAAACAGAAACATAGCCTATCCACATAGCCGATAAGTAAACCAGAAAAGTTCCATATACATGATTTTAGAGAGAAATAACATAGGTCGGATTATGTGATAAAACGTGTGTGCTACATTGTGAAATAATAAACCCTTTATGTACTACGTTTGTATTTGTTCGTGTACAGCAACCTTTGAGAGATCATGGCTGAAGGTTATAAAGCTGAGATTGGAAAATATTAAGTCTCAAATCTCAAGCATCTGATTGGCTGAAATGGTGCCATTTCAGCCAATTAGATGCTTGAGATTTGAGACCGGTTTCCGTGCTCAGTTTTATAACATTGGGCACATATCCATATATCGTGGGGACCTACATCTTTCAAGTCGTTATTTATTCGATTTACCGACGGTAAGTTAAAAAAAGATAACTAATGATTTTAAACTTTATTTTAATTACTTTTTCACCAGGGGCTGTGGGAAGTGCTGACATTGATTATACCAGCGCCAGTGATTTCATGGTACGTTGGCATGGTTTCATAGACCACGAAAGCGGGATAAGAGAGTATCGCATAGGTCTTGCTGATAGCTGCTTAAATAAAGAACAACTTTTCCACAACGTAGATGGTAATATTTCTGAATACAGCATTATTCCTTACACGGAGACATCTGTCCGGTTGCAAGCAAACTTTACAGGAAAGAAATACGTGAATATTATTGCTATAAATAATGCTATGGAATCGTCCAAGATAGTTTGCTCCGACGGCATAACTCGAGATGTCTCGCCGCCATCAATAAAAGACTTGAAACTTCAAAACGGAAAATGGACAGAGTCTCTGTTTTGTTTAGATGGAAAAGCATGGCTGTTGAACGCTGATATGAAGAAGGTTCCTTTACCCCAAGCGGAAGACTGCAACGAACTATGTAAGGTCGATTTAAGCGAAAAAGAACTATTTGATCTCCTACCCACCGAATACACTGTAAAGAACGACACTGCTGTCGCCGAGTTCTTATGTAATCGTGTCTCTTTGTATGACAAAAATACTATCATCTACCTTCCACATGACCATATAGTTTTGAGCTGGAATACGGATGACACTGGCAGTCAGATTGAAGACACATTGGTTGGATTCGGCACTACGTCTAGAAATTCTTCTGATTTATCCGATGTTGACTTCATTTCAACCAACAAGACAACGACCTTCAAGACGATTCACGTTGGACAGGGAACTGGAAATTTATTCTTTGCTTACATCAAAACAGTAAGTAAAGCAGGACTTGAACACATTTTTAAAGTTGGACCACTGATGATTGATGAAACCCCTCCATATCATAAAGACATTCCGAAAGTTTACATCGATAATACATCTTTGATCGTCGGATGGAATAACGACACATTCTACGATCTTGAACAGGCAACACCTATCAACCAGATATTCTTCCAAATAGGTATGATCTCCCTCGTTTAGTCCTTGCATTATTATTTTAGTTTATTGAAGTTTCTTACAGCTTGTTAATCGCCCAAACACGGGATTCTACTGACATTACTGATAAAGTGAGTTTAAAACGTTTTTATCAAACAGTTATAAGTCACAATCAAGTGATATGCTGGTTAATTATGTTTTATAATTAGAAGATAAGCTCAATTTTTACTTGCATGTTACGTAAAGATTTGAAATAAAATGCTTGTCTACTCATTTATACACATTAGTTATATTTTGGTCCGCTTACAAGTATATCTTTTTTCTAGCTCACACACACCAAGTAATAACTCCTCTGATGGAATGGAGGTACGAAGATGCTGTTAAGTGCGACGATTACTCAGGAGGTTGTTTTAAATATCCTTTGAGAAAATTACAGAGTGCTGACACGGACCTAGGTCTCAACTTTTCTTTAAAAATATACGCATACAACAATGCTGGACACTTCACCGAGTTAGAGACAGAGTCCTTTCGTATTCCCTCTAGATATCCTCCAGGACAGGCTATAGTTCGAGACATTGATCCAGTTATGAAGGATGTTCCTATTCCTCAAGACGTCGATGTTCATTTTACAACAAACACTGTTTGTGTGCAGTGGGATGGGTTTAAGCATCACGAATATATAAAAGTTGAAATAGGTGTGGGTACTTCAAATAACACTGATAATATTGCACCTTTTCAGTCGACATTAGAAACTGAGATGGCTTGCTTAAATTCAACTGGACTGCAGCAAAACGTAAAATACTATTTGCTTCTTAAAGCATCGTGCTCCGGGGGTGTAACACTGTCAAGTTCTAACGGTGTTATAATCATTGGTACACCAAACTATGCAAGTTTACTGGAAGTAAATGTTGAACCATGGGACAACACAGCATATTCCTTCGCAAGAACACAGTTAAATGATACGTCAGTTAAACTTTGCAGCATCAGTTCTTTAACTATCGGACATCCTTATCAGCTTATTTTGCAACAACAAGCATCACATATAGTTTCCGATGAGGTATTTTACAATGCTGCAGAAAGATGGCGAACAACGTTTGAACTCGTTCCACTGGTAGAACATCCATGTATTGTTATCAATACCAACGAATCTGACAATTCTTCAGTAAAAGTGGTTAGGGTGTTTGCTGACATACTTAGTACTAATACTGAATCCATCACTGTATCCATCCGTCATCGTAATGGTTCCGATGCGAATATTTTCTACAGGATAGCTTTGCTTGGAAGCCCAATAAGTGCGAATTTAACGGTTTCGCATTTTAGTCAAATTACAGATTATGCAAGGATATATGACCGTGGCGAGCATGTGTTAAGCAAAATAACATTGTCAAGTGATATGCAATATGCCGTTGAACTTTCGATTTGCAATAACGTTCGCTGTGTTGAAAGAGTTTACTCGCGTGTCTACGAAACAGAGGAATATATAACGGCCGGTAACATGGAAACGTCGGATATACAAGTTAACAGAGGAAAGTCGTGCGTTGATGTCGACTTGAGATGGCAGGAGTTTATTGCAAAAAGCGGCATTCTCATGTACCAGTGGACAGTCGCTAAAGACGCGAAAGCGAACGCGATACTTACAACGTGGAAATTCATAAAAGCAACCACAGACCTCAATACTCTGGTTAGTTTAAGTCGAGTATTTTCTGATTGTCAATAATTGTGTAGCTTTTCCGGCATTATAACAATCTTTTACCTTTATTGTAATCAATGCCTTGAATTCAATTATCCTAAGACTAAATTTTTGATGGCAAACTGCAAAATGAATTTCCAAAATTCATAAACTAAATATTTTAATGTTTTCATTATTTTAATATTGCAATGATTTTTATATAAATTTATAACTGAACTCGTACAATCCAATAAGTGGGGATGGGGAGGAAAATGTATAACATCTGTAAGGAAAATTGAATTTGGATTTATTATTATTTGTGTTTTACATATTCATAATTCTGAATCAGGTTCAGGGATGTGTAGACCTACCAGTACATGGGCATTCAACAATGTTTCTTTGTGTTCGAGCATTCTCGCGTGCTGGTAACACCGTTACAACGTGCAAGCAGGCTTCGACACGTGTTGTAACAGACATCAGGATAGATACCGTGTATGACGTAGATACATCTTCTGATTCCTGGAATGTTATTCAAAATGTAAGTTACAGAAAGTTATTTACTTTTTTCTAAGTTCTCAGAATGTGTGTGACACTACAATGATACTTTTGATAACTACAATCATCAATTTGCAATAATATTGTTACAAGAACATTTATTTAAACAACTTTCTTAAATATTCTATTTGGTTTCTTGAAGTTTTTATTTTACCCTTAATATTTTATCTTTACTTTTGATAGATGATTCATAGTTCGAATGTGGGCGTTAAATATTCCGTTCTACATGATGCGGAATTAGATTTTGGAACCGTCAACTCGACCGTGGCTGGTGTGTTGATGTATGCCACAGAAAGAAATGTCACGTGGTTTCTGATGTCTTCCTCACGACTTCCGTATTTTGACCAATGCGAAAGAGACAATGACTGTACCTATTCGGTTACAACCGACACTGGATTCGCACAAATTAAGAGAGAACTGATTAAATCAAACACAGTCTACTATATATGTGCATATTCAAATACAACCTTGGTGACACGTGAGTTATATACAGAAACACTGGATGAAATGCGTTCGTGTAGTAACGGTTTTATAATCGACTCGTCTCCGCCATCATCCGGTTTGGTTACGGTACAGAACAACGCCGGTTTCCTGGACAACCTTGTCAATGTTAGAATAATGTGGACAGGGTTTGATGACGAAACAGAAGCAGAGAAGTTGGGCTATGTTAGCAGAATTAAACACTACGCTTACGCAATTGGTAAATTTTCTTGTTTAATATTGTCGAAACTTTTTATCCGAAAAGTATCCAAGAATAAAATGTTTACTGAAAATACTTGATTTACGTGCAAAATATTACGTTTAACCATTAATTTCTTTAAGACATACCAAAAAATTGTCAATATTTTTAAACAGGGACCCGACCTGGTGGCGAAGATGTTTCAAATTTCACAATTGTTGGAGATACGGTTCAGGCACTTCACCGGTACCTAAACGCCCATGATGGATCTGAAATATATGTCTCAGTCAGAGGTTAGACATACTTTACATCTCTCTTTGTGTCGTTTTATTTGAATTTACATACTTAATAACAAACATGCTCTCTTTTCCTCTCTTTTTTTCGCTGCGTGGGGAGGCTGTGTTTTGTGAGTGTGGCAATTCCTGATATGCATATTTCACTTCTATAAAGTTTAACTGTTTGCTATTGTAACGTGTAATACTACCGGAATACCTTTTAGTTATATTACTTCTTTATAAAACCGTATTAATATGGAATCGATATATAATTTAATTAGGGATGGCAACGAATATTCGAATATTCGAATGCCGACGGGACATTCGAATACTTTTTTAATATTCGAATATTAAATTTTGTAAAATGAAATATAAAGAAAATCAAATAAATTTGAATTATTTCGTGCAAGGACTTTTTTGTTTTCCCACTAAACATGCTAAATTCGATGTGCAATTAACAGAACACCTGGTGTTTTTATAAGACGTGTCATAGTCAATTTATTGGCCCCCAATAAACAGCATTTGGCAGTTTGAGTGACCCGTTAACGTCAATTATCGGCGATTCTGGAGAACAATACCGATCGGCATTTCATAAAGAATTCTGGACAAGGGTGCGAAATGAATAACGCGCGTGCACATTTTAATTAAAATAGAAAACAATTATCATTGGATGAAGCAAAAATAAGCCGATTCATAAGATTTTCATAGATAATTTGCATAATTGCTATCACGCGCATCCAATCACGACGGCTATTGCAGTCACATGCAAACTCAAACTTGAGTCAATTGCTGTTGAAACCAGGAAGAAACCTATATCACACCATAGAGCTTACGTAAGAAGTAATGATATGAAATAATTAAAATAAAATTAAAATGATAAACAATGTGTGTAATATTTAGACGATCGGCGTTAAGACCGTGACGACAACGATATTAACATAAAATTACTCTGTCCCGGAAATACACGTACAAAGAAAACGAAAGTAGACTGACCTCTTTTATAGTAACTTCATGTTATTAGATCTGCATGTAATGCAAGCGGACATCACTTGGACATTAAACGTTAGAAAATGAGATTTTGTCCTTATTTTAGCTTGACCTGATGACAACTTTGAGAGTTATTTCTAATTGGAATGCCGTTATACAACCGGAAGTTCCTGTTTACTGAATTGTACAGCGAACTCCATGATACTATGTTCAGAGATCGCAAATAAATATAATAAATATCGAATATTCGAATATTCGAATATTTTCACAACCGAATATTCGAATGCCAATTTTGCTATATGTTGCCATCCCTAAATTTAATAAATTCATTTCCTAAATCCAATCTCTGTTGCCTTATTTATTTATATTGGAACCTTGAGGAGCATGGTTTTGGTTGGTGCACCTAAGATCTTGGTTTTTAACCCATGAGGCAAAATAATTCGCCAGTGACACGTTATTTCAAGGTTTCTCATTTTTACAAATTGTTTTTAATGTCTTTCTAAATTTTTGCAAACATATGCGCATTATCACTTTTCCTGTCTAACATTTTCTGTGTCGGGAGCGTGCGTTTTTTCAATGTTGCTAGGGCTGCTGTGCATTTTTCAGATATTTATGTTGTTGTTTTTTCAGCAACTGACCACGCCGGATTGACGACGGTGGCGACATCAGAGCCCTTAATTGTAGATACTTCTCCTCCTAGTCAAGGCACGATTGTCACCGACACTGACAACTTGCCATTTATTACATCAGAGTCCATTGATCTTGTTCTAAAGGGATTTCAGGACCACGAAAGTGGCATTGAACATTTCACTGTGGAGATCGGCTCGTCCGAAGGTTCTGACGACATAAAGCAGCAAACTATTTACCATTCTGATCGTATAACCGTTGAATTACCCAATACTTTGCAAGACGGTCATCGTTACGTTATCAACATTAAGGTAAATAAACTTCATTTCAGAGTTTTATCAGTTTCAGTAACCTCCCTTGACAGTGATATGCTAATTTGAAATCATGCAGAATGTAATTGTGGGTGGCTTAATGTGTGTACTCTCTCTCTCTCTCTTGAATGGTTGACTAGGCGCTGCCGTCGTATTTCTATTGCTTTCCCGGTTATCTGTACATTACTTCTATAGCACAATTAAAGTCTTACACTTGTGTGTTTAGCTTGCGGACACATTTTCGACTTTCAGTCACGAAAAAGGTTAACGAACTTCGAATCGATGTGCATTCGAACGTTAAAATATTAATAAAGCAGGACCTAAAAATTCCAGATAACATGTATTTCTTTTCGGCTTCCGTTAACCGTATTTGCAGTCACAAAACTTTCGATATAGACAGACAGATCGGTAGTGCATATGTTTTATGTTTTATAATCCATAAAATTAGTGTGGATTTTTTCAGGCAATAAACAGAGCTGGTTTAAGTACAATTCCGCAGTTTCTGCCATTTACATGGGACAAATCACCGCCCATCGGGGGTCACGTTTTAGATGGACATTGGTCAAACCTAGTAAGTTTGAAATCTTAATTCTTGTGTAAGATTAAGTAAACACGTTGAAATAGTCGAAATACATTTTCCACTTTTTTAGCTCGACATAAATGTTGTTTAATAGTTCTTCTGTAACATGTTTTCTTCCAAATATTTATCTCTTTTTGGTAGGTTTTAAAATTTGAACATTTTAGTCGCCCCAAGGATATGCATGTAACCCCTGGTTAAAAAGTTGCTCCTTTTACCATTATTAATTGCTTGCAATTCTTCTTTTCGCCGAGTTTGACCAAAATATGATGGTATTTGGATTAAGTAAAACTTTTACCTTGATGGCACATTTTGTTAAAGCATAGTTATCTTTTATGCGATTCTCCGAAGTAGATGCTTCTATTTGAAAAAAAACAAATGCCTTATTTTATCGTTCGAACAGAAGGACGTTGATTTCCAGAAAGATCTAGGATACATTCAGGGACACTGGAAGGGATTTTCAGATCCGCATAGTGGAATACGTTATTACAGAGTGGGGCTTGGAACTAAACCTTTTAATGACGATGTTGAAGCTATGGTAGACGTGGAGCTTCATTCTGGTCTGTTTCGAAAACATATATATTCTTTTCTTCTTTTTTATTTACTCGATGCATATTTAAAACTTCAATACTCTTTCTAAACTTTCTTCGTTCGGCTTATTTTTTAAAATAATGATTATAACATATAACATAATGGAAACAAAATGCACCAAATAACCAATCATTGGCTGAATGTAATTGATACAAACTTATTTATTCAAAAGTAACTTTAATTATGGTGAAGCTTAAGAATATCTCCAAAAAGAGTGACACTCGTGAGTTAAAATAATTCTGTTTATATTTTCGTTTACAGAATTGTTTGCTTTTTATATTATCAATGATAATTTTCTGTAATTTACTGTTCACTACAGGTCTTTCTCACTTTATGTTTGTGTGTTGTTGTTGTTTTTTTCTCAGCTAGCAACAATTGCGCACATTTTATTTTTTAGTGTTGGGAATAAAATGTATTGTCATCTATTTAAAACTGCAAATCTGTACAATAAGAGTTGAAGGATTTGTTTTTGAATTTTCTTTTGCAGACATCTCTTGGAATAGAACCTTCCACACCGGACAGAAGTATTTCATAACTGTGGATGCATGTAATGGAGCGGGTCTGTGCCAAATGTTATGTTCTGATGGTATAACACTTGACAACTCACCTCCAATCCACGGCGTTGTTCGGGTTGGATCCTCAAGCGAGCATCAGAAGTTTCTTCCCCATGGGTATATATTCCTTGAATTTAACCTTTTTAAAGCAACTTTTACACTTATGTTTAACTTGCTTTTCTGTTATTTTATTTCCCGTCATATGTAATAAGATTAGTTGGTTTTATTAAATCCTATTGTAAATGTATTTGAAGTGTATTGGAAACGCATGCTTTTCATTATTTACACTTTTTGTGGGCTTAATGGGGAGACAAACGTATCAATTAGTAAAGAATAATAATTTACGTTTATCCTCGTTTAAAAATATGCCAAGTTGCAAATGTATTACTTTCAAATGTAATTTTTAATATTTATTTTGATAGCAATCAAAAGATACTTCTCGATTATTTATGAATCTATCACCACTGCTTGAACTACGTAACTACTATATACCTATAAGGTGTTTTTTATTTAATCTTTAGAAAATCTAAAACAAATGTGTGAAAAACACATAAACAAAATAAAGACAGACGCTCCTTTACACACAGCTAAAACGTTATTATTCTGTTTTCCGATGAAGCAACCGAGATTATAATGAATGGACTATCTTTATTGACTAGCGCTCAAGGTTATAAAACTGAGCATGGAAACCAGTCTCAAATCTCAAGAATCTGATTGGGTGAAATGGCGACCAATCGCCATTTCAGCCAATCAGATGCTTGAGATTTCAGACTGGTTTCCAATCTCAGTTTCATAACCTCCAGCCATGTCCGCTAGTTATTTTTATATAATTTGTCATTACCTACTTATTTAAATCTCACTTGCATTTTCTATTGCTTTAAATAACTGAGTCAATAGTTGTTTTGATGAAAACTCATTTATAATTCTACATATTTTGCAGTATGTCGTTGCACATACAATGGGCAGGTTTTGAAGACCCTCAATCCGGCATCGACCATTACGAAACATGTTTAGGATATCAACCAAAGTCATGTGACATTTTTCCATTTTCTTCAAGTCTTCTAGAATCAAGTATCATTAAAACCAGGCTCAATCTACCTGCGGGAGCAAATCTCTACGCCTCTGTGAAGGCCGTAAACAGAGTCGGAATGGAAATAGTGACAAGCTCAGACACGTTTCAAGTAGACGACACTCCTCCTTTGATTGTGCAAAGGCCCTTTTTCATATTGGAGTACAATGCATTTTCTGGGAAAGCTGTACAGTGGGACAGATCAGTTCTCCGCCTGTCTTGGAAGTTTGTTGACAACGAAAGTAAAATAGTATCGCACACGGTAGCCCTAAAGACCCACCATGACGGTCATACACCCTTGGAAAATATGCACGTTGCAGACATTGATAACCTTACTGTAAGTTTTGATGAGAAAAACTGGCTTCATAATGGAGACGAATACAATGTTGTTGTAACAAGCTGTAATGCAGCAGGACTTTGTACCTCTGCGGTGTCAGAAAGTCTTCTAATCGATTCAACTCCGTCACATCTTGGAGGTTTTAAACCACCTCTAGAATGGAATAACTTCCTTAATACAAGTAACAGGACAATATCAAATGTCACACTAACGTGGTATGGCTTTATCGATGCCGAATCATCAGTAGATTCCTACTATTTGTCAGTAAGTAGGAATTACAGCGGGCTTGAATTATCTAATGGTATTGTCGAAATCAAAGCTTATAGCAACACAACTGAAAACAGCGCAGTCATTACTCTGTCAGATTCAGTACATCTAGACGATACGCTAATTTTATCCATATGGGCCACCAATGGTGCTGGCTTGAATACATCGGTGGCAAGAATTTCTGTCGACGCTTTAATGTCATCTAAAACAAGGTCATTTGAAAATGCAGCAGGAACATTGGAAATCCAGAAACATTCATGTGACATTCACTTCTGCAACAAGGACTGTACATGTGCGATACTTGGTCAGCCGTGCAAGTCTAATATTAACTGTTCTCAACAGAGTACAAATCCTGCCACTCCAGGTTTGCCTTTGGTGCATGTGTACGGAGGTCTGCCTGACAACATGAATCATATATCAGCTTCATCAGCTTGTATTGCAGCACATTGGATTACAGATGGTGACGAGGCTTTAGTAGAAAGATATGAATGGAGTATGGGATTAACCGGCCAACCAGTTGGCGATGGAATCTTTGATCTGAAATCTGAAATACCCTGGAAAGATGTTGGAAAAAGAAAGCAAGCAGTTTATTGCCTAACTTTTGATTCAGGACTAGAACACAACCATAACTATTCGGTATACGTAAAGGCATGGTATTCGTTTGATTCGTTTGCAGAGTTTGTTTCTAAACCTATACTCATAGACCACAGACCACCTCAGCAACGTAAAGGAAAGTACATTAAAGACTCTGACCTCTCGTGTATGACGGATTACGACTTTATCGACTGGATGGATACGATAACTGCATGCTGGGACGGTGTGTTTGTGGAAAGCCAGGGCAAAATAATACATTATTCAGTATCACTGGGAACAACTATCAATGGTATGTTGTACATTTTGTGTTTTTACCTTTAATTTGAAAAACAGATTTATTAGCTGATGCTGCATGAAACATATTAAAGTGATACAGTAATTTAGAGCTGAATAAGACCCATGTGAAAGTTGTATTTCTGGATATTATTATATCAAGAGAAAATAGATCGGTCAATTTTATAAATGCAGACAAACCTGTCTACAAATACCACTCAGGGGAGAACCCAAAAGTGGTCCTTAAAGGCGGGTGGTCTTTGATCACTGGTAAATTTGTTCTTTAAATCAGTCTCTGTGGAAAATAAAGTGCGGTCTTTGTCCACAGGTGGCCTTTGTTTACAGGTGGTATTTAGCACTGTTTTACTGTGGTTATAAATTTTGAACATGATTCTCTGTATAATGATTCTGTTCTTCTAGGTAGTGATGTATATTCACGAACAAATGTCGGTCTTACCACAAACATCACACTAACCAGCCTTAGCCTTTCACACGGGACACGATACTATGTTACGGTTACTGCATACAATGACGTGGGTATGCACTCTTCTATCAGCTCTGACGGTTTTGTGATAGATATGGACAGGCCAGTCGCTGGTGTGGTTTTCAACACTGATAGACACACAGACAATCTCTACCAGGCTTCCAACACATCTTTCAGCACATCTTGGCATGGATTTGTGGACCAATTCTCCGGGATAAAGACATACTACGTCGCCGTCATTGAAAGTTCAGTCACAGATTATACCAACGTGACATACACCAATGTTAATCTGCAAACAATGCACACATTTAAGAATTTTAAACTTGAACATGGACGATCATATGTTGCTCTCGTGAAAGCAGTTGACGCCGCTGGTCATGAAAGCGATGTCGTGCGATCATCTCCGAAAGCAATAGATGTTACACCACCATCGCCTTTTGAATGCTTGCACTATGACGACATTACTTCTTATAATGGGAAATTTGCAGCCGTATCATTTACCCGAAATCTAACGAAGAACGTTTTGTTTGTTTTAAGAGGAATTATCACTGGAAGCGAGGTCGAAGACGTCAATCCGATTCTGACAATAGGAAGATACAAACTCCATTTGCCAGTTGCTGTAAACCATAACGGAACGGTTGAATTTGAATATAATTTACTGTCACCATTTTCGGGTCCAAGTACCATTAACATTTCCACGCATGAGCAATGGCGGTCTGGGACAAACTACAGTGCGAATATCATAGTAGACATGTCCCAATGCACACTGAGGATTCCAGTAATTGACCAAACGAAAGCTTTAATTGTGCAACAAATTGGAACATCAAGGCTGGGCATTTCGTGTTTTGTTTCAGATGAAGAAAGTGCGTTATACAAGGTATGTAGTAGCCATTGCATTGTATTCCAATATTCTCGTAAAAAAACAGAAGATAACAATTTATATGAGACATCTGCAGAACCTTTCATGTAATGTGAATACAGAACATTTGCAGATAGGGCAATTTGCTTGACAAAAAGCGTAATCATAAAAAAAATAATATCATAGAAGTAAATATGTTTACAGCCGAAATATTAAAAGTAAGACTTAAAATGCGGCATTACCTTTCTTCCGGAGAGCATATACCTATTCCCGACATTCCTGATGTATTTCAAACCTGAAAAAAATCGTTAACTCCGTTTTCTTACTTCCAGAAAATTTGAGCGCTGTGTTTAACAATATCTTTCTCTCTCTCTGGCAAAATAATGTTTTTCTTCACGATACCGGTATTTTAATCGACATATGTTTTTATCTGTGTCGAGGACCTTTTGATCACACTCGTTTAACTTTTATATTTTTATGGGGTTGTTAGATAAAAATAATTTATATTAATAAACCAGAGAGTACACTATTGACTTAATACATTTTAACATAGATCCAAATCGCTGCTGGCACGACACCAGGCGGATTCCAAGTCAAGGCGTTCTCAGATGTTCGTCGGGGAACAAGCAATATAATTGACGTCAACGTTGAACACGGAAGCCAGGTTTACGTCAGCGCTATAGCTTACAACCATGCCGGACTAAGGTCAATATTCCACGCATCGCCGGTCATGATAGACAAGACGCCGCCGGCTGTAATTATCACTGAAACAAACGTAACATGGGCTAATGAAAGATCTAAAGATACGGAAAGAATGACCGTAACTTCTTGGCTGATTGTCACGGACGGTGAAAGTGGAATAAAATACTGTATCTGTTCGTTAGGTAATTCAGTTCGGTTTTGAACAATTTGAACAATTATGATTCTGTTTGCTCTTTTTACTTGTAAATATAGTAATTGTAGACCATTTACTGTCACGTTGCTGAATCACTTTTCCGTGATAAATGATGGCTTCGAATAATCTTATGTACATGCAGAGTTATATTGTGTAATTATATGCATATGTTTTACTGGTATAAAGAAACCAGGGCCTACCAAATATAACCTTTTCAGTATAGTACATACTAGTCGAACTGATATTATATTATCAGTTTCAAATTTAAAGACATTACTCACAATGATTTCTTTACAGTTTAAGATGTCACAATTCGATCGTTTCAAACTTATTTTAATAGACTCAGTTCGTAATAAGATATCTAGTGTGTGTTTTATATGACAACTGAAAGGTTGTAAGATCAGTGCAACCCAGAACCTGGTACAATATGCATTGTATATACATTTGTGTCTATGTGTTGACATTTATCATATAATCAATTCATGCTGTCTTTCGCTCTCTTAAGCCTGTCTCACACAGAACACACGGCTTATACGGTTGGCCACCCGTGTAAACCGTACATACAACCGAACCAATCGGGCCATTCGAGTGGTATCCGTGAAAGCCGTGTATGATTGTTAAAACTTTTAAAAAACTGGCACGGGTGCCATGTCCGTGTATGATCGTATAAGCGATCGTACAAGACCTTGAGAGACCGTACGAGACCGTATATACAACCGCACATGAAGTTCACTCCACGAGTGAGCTCAACCGTGTCAATATATATATAAATCGTATCGAACAAAAGTCGGTGGGACCGTATGTAAACCCTGTAAATGTCCAGTTAATCGAGTAAAAGTCTTGTTTAATCGTACTAGGCCGTAACAGACCGTACTTGGAACTGTACAACAATCGTATGAAAATCTTTTGCAAATCGTGTTCAAACCTTGACAAACCTTGCTTGACCGAGAATATCCGTGCTTTGTTCGTACATACTCGTGCTACATTCGAGTCTGAATCATACTAACTCATCCACAGGCACGGTTGGAGTTCAATACACGTACCAGTCATACCCGTGTATAACCGAGTACACCGTATTGGAACCCAACCGTGTTCTGTGTGAGATAGGCTTTAGTTTTGAAGAGAAGATGTGTTTTATGAATGTGCTATTCCTGATATTTCATATTTTCAGGTCGAAAGAAAGGCTCAGCTGATGTAATGCCTTCTGCAGTGTCTGACTCGATAGAATCCTGTCTGTTTGAGAACCTGACATTACATCATGGGGAAAGTCTTTATACAACTGTAAAGTGTATAAACAACGTCGAATTGGCGACTGAAACTACGTCAGATAGAATCATTGTTTCCATCGATCATCCAGACACTTCTACGTCCGCAATCCGTGTGATACCGTCGGACAAAATGGATATTGCAATTTCGAATTATGTCCAAACTGGCCCATATGTGCTTACTGATGGTTCTCATGTACACCTGGAATGGTCCGGCTTTAATGATATCTCCGGTATCGAACATTACGAATATCGCCTGATGTCAGACAACCAATCCTTGACAGACTGGACTAACGCTGGCAAATATACATCAGTGGACATCAAAGGGGAGAACTTGGCTTTCGGAAAATTCTTCACCGCAGATGTGCGAGCGGTTAACTTGGGGATGTATAAAAGCAATCCCGTATCCGTCGGATTTGTCAATTACAATAAAGAACCTGCTATGACTGGTAAACACATTTTTATTGAATTTAATGGTATTTATATTTCCTGGTATCTATGTATACAAAAATTGTTTTAATGATATTTTATAAAAGAAATTACTCGTATTGAAGCAATGCAAACTATATTTGTAGGGAAACCGGTGTATGTTTCTAGACGAGAAAACATGATTGAAATAGACTGGAGTGGAGTTTTCCTATTAACTGACGGACTTGTGGCCACCTTCGATGTATTAGTCGGCACGCGCCTTGGGTATGCTGACGTCATCGAGCTGCAGAAGATTTACAACACACGTCATATTATCAACGTACCACGTTCTACGATCATTACGCCGAATGTCAGTGAGCTGTTCATCGCCATCACGTGCACCTACAACACTGGCTTGTACACGATATACAGGACGAGTTATATAATATAAGGATAAAGTACTGTTCAATTATTTTCGTTTGTTCCCATTTTGTATGCGGAAATACTTTACATGTTTTATTAAGTCGCAACACCAATTAAGTGCATGTAAAGGTTCTCAAAATTTTCTCCCGGTTCCTGTTATATTCTGTGGAATACATGGTCAATAAACTGATATATGTGAATACAAACCAGTTATTCACCGAGTCCGATTGTGTGTTACCAGCCACATCGCTAAATAGGGAAAATAGGGTTTAAACAGTTTATTAAGCCTTGTTCGGAATTTCAAAACATCTTATAAATAAGAATGTATTAGTAGTGATGTTTAAAAGTTGACTTTAAATAAAAATGTGTTTCTTTTTGTGCGTATCTATGTTTTGTTACTATTGCTTATGATGGTTGGTTTCTATTCATGAAGGATTTGATCAAAACACTTGTTCCGTCCATTATGTTCTTCGTTTTCATATTGCTTATTTCAAACAGTTTATATATAAGCAGATTTTTCTTCTTTTAT
The DNA here is from genome assembly GCA_038501625.1 of Corbicula japonica. NCBI lineage: Eukaryota > Metazoa > Mollusca > Bivalvia > Venerida > Cyrenidae > Corbicula > Corbicula japonica. Next base: position 3,477,410 of record JAZAYU010000057.1, read on the forward strand.
ATCATTAATAAGCTTCTAAATAAAAATTACTCTTATAACTATTGTCGTTTCGTTTGTTTTATAAATGTGTAAGATTATCCCAAAGCCATATATTTAGACTTCGTCCTCTATGATGAAGTCTTATTCATTTAAGGAATCATAATTTCCAATGGTGAACAGTGTGACGTAATAATTAAAAAGGCGTGGTTATAGTAGAACCGTTCACAATTTATTGGACGTTGCAGTATTTTTTGACGTGTCACGTTTTGCCACGAGTTGCTGCGAAAAAGCGTGTCGTCATTCACTTTGTCGTCAATGTTGCTGTTCCAACAGCCATTCAAAAAAGCCGTAATATCATGATTTCTTTTAATAATTTCGGTACTAAAGTGAGTATTTATGTGTGTAAATATAAGGATTAAATCGGTATTTGATGGTTTTCATTTGGGTATGAAAAACAGTTGGATTGTTTAAAGTATGCGTGAAGCACTACGGGCTTCACACACTTTAAATAAACCCAACTGTTTTCCATACCCAAATGAAAACCATCAAATCTCAATTCAATACTTAAATAAATACGGCGGTAGCGCATAGCCAACCGTGCAAGAGACAGACACAGTACATACCGTCCGTATCTCCAAAAGTGTGCATAAAAGCAACATACACTTTTGAAATTTATAGTAAACAAAACACAGAAACTTCCGATTTTAACGCTGAAAACTTCGGTTTACTTATGCTACGTTAAGTTGAAACGATTGTATTTGAACATAATTTTTTGACATTGTGCAAGGCAAATACATTTTGTTATTTTGTTTTTAAATTTTTCAAGGTTGATGAGGTAAAACGGGGTAAGCTAATTGTTCAGTTTTTGAATGAAAACTGGGCTCAAAATTATTGAATGTGACAGTATTATCCATGTCAGGAAATGATCTGTGTAAAACAATCACTTGTTTGGCTTGTCGCTCAATGTTGTCGAAATCTTTGATCTCCACTTGTGACCTTGACCCAGCACAGTTGAAACTTATGCTCTGCATATTTTCTCAATAAAGTAAACATTTTATCCAAGTTTCATAAAATTCCTTTCTGGAGTTTCTAAGGTATGAAACAGAAACAAAATTCAGGTTGAAACCTTTAAACCCCGGTGGCAACATTGAACATAAGCTGGCCTGGTTGGGACATGGGTTCTGCATATCATCTTGATGGGATAAATAAAAATGTTTCATGAAATTCCTTCCAGGTGTTTAGAAGTTACGTAGCAGACACGAAATACATGGATCAAACTTAATATAAACATCACTGGTGACCTTTACCTTAAGCCAACTAGGTTCGAACATGGGTTCTGCACATCGTCTGGATAGGGTGAACATTTGACCATTGTTTCATGAAATTCCTTCCAGGGGTTCAGAAAATATGGAAAAAACAAGAAGTTCATGGTTAGTCTTTAAACACCACTGGTGACCTTGACCTAGCCAGGTTGGAACATGGGTTCTGCACATCGTCTTCATGGGGTGAACAATTGACGAGTTTCATTAAGTTCATTCCAAGAGTTGCGAAGTTATGGACTGGACACGAAATATACACGCATGCACACATGGACGGACGGACGAAGACCATTCCTATATCCCCCATCCCGTAGCCCTATTATCAAAATTGGAGTAGTATGTATTCCGTGTATTGAGTAAATAGGGAAAGTACTTTGAAAGAAGTATATTAAGTTTCATATAAAAGTCAATTGAACGGGGCATAACTCAAACTAGAGATGTGCCCATACGCCATAGGATACAGATACTCGGTTGTCATTGTCAAAAAAGCCATTATTTTGGTCACATTAAAACTTCAGAATTAAAAGTTAAAGACGAGTGTTGTTATAAAACATAAATGTTTGTCATCCATTTAAATCGGAATTAAGTCTAAGGATAAAGATGAATTAATACACTCAAAATTTCTGTAGTAAAACCAACAACGCTAATTTAACAAAGGGCATCCCTTGCAGTTTCCTCACGCTTACGTTCCACCACCTCTTTTGGGCAGACAAGGGCCAACTTACAGGCCTCCATATTCCAGAGTGGGGTGCATACAAGTGATAAAAAAGGCCTTACCATCCTAGCTGTCAAAGATGAGATTGTTCATGCAGGTAATATATTCCGAAGACTTAGTTTATCACATAAATACTTCAAGTTATCTGGCAACCGAGTTTCATGTTAAAGTTGAAGTACCTTAAGACACCGAAACCAGACAATAGGAGTAATCATTCTTGTTGTCATAGATGGATTTATTCGTGCAAATGGTATGTTCAAAGTATAAAAAAATTAACAGGACAGGTACTTCTCTAGTTAGTAACGTTTTAAAGGGGCACAACTCTAAATGGAGGAATAAGGGTCATCTTTTTTACCGACGACATTGTTGTGCGGAAAATATATTTCAAGTATAAAGTTAATCTGGCAAGTACTTTCAAAGTTATTAGCAATATTTAAGTATCATCTTCAAGTTTGCAACTACCGTACGACACCCAACGCCTTAAAATGGGATCCATGTGTCTACCTGTCGGACATAGGCGACACAAAAAGCACAATTAAGAACAAAGAAAAATTATTTAGGATTATGTTTAATGAACATGATGAGGATGTGTGATGGAAACAAAAAAAACACATTAATTTCTTTTAAATCAGCAAAAATAAAACTAAATTGTTCAAATCTACAATAATATTCTGTCAAATCTGTTATTTACTTTTATTTCACAATAAAATAAAATAAACATTTTATACAATAAAACTATTCACAGAACTCTTATCTATCAGTTGGTTTTTTTTTTCCTAAACAGAGAATAAAAGAAATTAAAAAAGCATTCCAAATCCATTTCTTACCAATGTATATGCAAAATGATGACATTTATTCGTTTTCAAATTGCACCATTTAAAACAAAACAAATCGAAACTGAGAAGTGTCACTTGGTCCGATGTTTTTCACCGATGTATTGCCTATCATATTTGGGCATCCCATTTGGAAATGTCAGATCACAGTCTTTTGTTAAGCCATTGTGCCTTAATTAAAGCAGCAGGCATTGTTTTGTCACTTAAAAGTTTATATATACAGAGATCTTTGACTTTGCTGGCTGGATGATCTTCTCAACGGCCCTCAACTGAAAAACAAAAGAGAACATGGCGTTATGAGTACTGTCTAAAGTAAGATTTTACCTCCATATAGAAATGTAAAAAAAATGAGCAGATGGACTGGAGGTTCAGGGGGTGGGGGGGAGGGGGCAAAACTTGAAATCTTGCAGTAATGCATCTCACATTTAATGTAAGAATTATTGACTCATTGTTCGCATGTTGTTCTGTTAATGTGCCAGACTTCCTAATCTGTGGTTCTTAAAAGAGCTTCAATCTTTAATATTATGAACATCTACCTTGATCAAAAGGCCGCTCTTCACATTGTTATTCAGGGAGTACTCCATGCAGTAGCACTTAGATCAATTGATAACATCATTTTATTTTGTTATTTAGTACTTGAATAACTTTTCACTGAAAAAACTGCAATGAAAGCATTACTTTTTACCACAGAAATTATCATCAAAAAAGTTGCTTCCTACCAACCCCTTCCCCACCCTATTTATCTTGTGTTTGGGAACAATCTTAATAGTCCGTGTCACTGGTCATCATATTATCTTCTCAATCATCCTTATAACAGCAACATCATTTTCTCTTGGGTGTGTACGCTGCTTGATGAGCTTCATGATTAAGTTTATTACAGTCCCATGAACACTTAATGTACAATAAGGTCCCGAAAACCTCGTGTTCATCACTTTCCTCCATAAGTACACCTTTTTCGCATGTGAGAAAAGAGTATTTATAAGCCAGCAGGATCTGCACTGTTCACTTTTTGGTCAGAAATAAACAAAAAGCAAACAGTGCAGACCTTAATCAGACAGAACAGATGTGCAAGCTCATCTGAATCTAGACTGTTCACCTGTGCCATTCAGGAAAGGGTCATTAACACTGAGTCTTGGTAATGAATGCACTTACTGTAGGATGAGATGTCAATTTCATCAGGTAGTTCAGAGATGTTAACTTCAAAGCGTTCCTGAACATCATTTAGGACTTTGGCATCTGTCTCGTCTGATACAAATGTGATGGCCAAACCCTTTGTGCCAAATCTTCCAGCACGAGCAACCTAGAAAGTAAATGATGACATCATTACAGTGTACAAATATTACACTAAAGACGATAAGGTGCAGAAAATATTTCCAAGTCAATTCAAGGGTATGGTCACATACAGTTATACATAATTATGAAGACATGCCTTTATTGGTATCAAGTAAAGTACTGCGCAATATATTATGTTTAGACGTCTGCGACATCACTTGTTTATCCTTCCAAAAAGTAAGCAGTCAAACAGTACAACAATATTTTTCTCATTTTATTGTCTACACGACATTTTGGTATAGAAACATATTACCAACTTGGAAAAAATAGCCCTGCAGTTGCATAAGATATTAAATGCTGGTCATTTATCAAAAATGCTTTACCAAATCTTTGATATGTATGATCATAACTTAGTTCGCACCATGTTAGGGCTAAATGAGTAACAAGTTATTAACAGGTACAATACCACAGGATTCGCTGTCCCTCAAACTTAAAAATTTCATTTATCACATATTCATGTTATTTTTCCAGGAGTAAATCACCTGTTAATGTAGTAAACCTCAATGAAAAGATAACATCAGACAATTTCTGAAATAATGGTTATTATGAGAAGACATCAATAGGCTTTATACCCTGTGCAGGTAGGTATCAGAGTCATCAGGCATGTCATAGTTGAAGACAATGTTCACTCTCTCGATATCCATACCACGGCCAAACAGGTTTGTGGCTACCAGGATACGCTTCTGGAAATCCTTGAACTGTTGGTACCGTGACAATCTGAAATATATTTGCACTTCTTGGAGAATTCTATACACAAGCTGAAGTGATTACTAACAGACAAAGTACATATGTTTAGAATACATGTTGTCCAATTATATACAAGTTCAGCTGGTACTTGTGTCGATGTTGACGAATGACTGTAGCCTAAAAGGAACTGTTCAAGTTTCTGAAAACCCATAATGATTTAAATGGGCCATATATTTAATATTATTAGAAGCAAAAGATTTCAAGTTAAACCAATATTTTACTGTTTACTTTTGTTATTTTTGACAAATTGTGTATGTTGACTGTAAAGTACACAGCACTTACAGAAGTACCATGCGTGGAGTAATATCAACATGTGGGCACTTAATGTATGCCACCATATGACACCTGCTGTATGATGTAACACACAGAGACAACACAATGGGGCAATAGTGATCAACATAAGCATTATTACTGATCTGAACACACTACATTTGCAGCCCAGATAAGCTTACCCAGGGTCTAACCTGTGGGCTGTTCTATTGTGAATGGACAAGCTCCATAGGAACAAGAGCTGTCAGAGGAGACAGCATGCTCGACTATTCGAATCATTTGAAACAAATGCAATTTGAAGATTAAAACAATAACAACTATGGCCATATATTGGTGTGAAATCAGGAAAAATATTAACAAGTGAATGGTAAGGGAGAAATTCATTTCAAATAACAGAAATAATTCCTTAATGTACCATAAATATTAAACTGAATAGGGGAATAACTATGAAATATTTCTGAATTTGTTAGAAAACATGTTAGTAATTTTTTATGAGAGACATTTACTTTTAGTCAAATATCAATCACTTCAGTAATGTTAAAGAAAAGAACTGAAATGAAAATATAATGGAAGTTTGAAGTTGATACCTTAAGTATTTTGTGCAAAGTTATCGATGAGGTGCACTTAAGTGAAAATATAAGTGAAACTAGAAATGTGTCCATAGGACACAGATGCCCCTGCTATGCATCATTTTCAGACACTCAAGTGAAATGATGGGAATAATAGCATTTCAACGACAGTGATGTTGGAGGAATTATAAGAATATGCATAAACTTGAAGATAAGTAAATTATTTGTATTTGTGGCACTGTTGTCTTCACATTACGGAAATGTCTGCGAAGAAGTTGGTGGTAATGCAATGCAATGTCATAGCGAACATTTGTGCCAAGTTATTTTGAAATTCCTTCATTCATAAAAGAGTTATAGCCTGAACAAGTAAATTCAATTTAAGTAACTGTGACCTTGACCTTGGACTTACAGGCATGGGTAATGTACGCAACACACCGCCTTGTCATGGTGAACATTTGTGCCAAGTTATTTTGAAAACCCTCCATTCAAAACAAAGTTATAGCCCTTACAATAAAATTCTATTTTTAGTAACAGTGACCTTGACCTTCGACCTACAGGCATGGGCATGGTACGCGAGACACCGCCCTGTCATGGTGAACATTTGTGTCAAGTTATTTTGAAATCCCTCCATTTATAACAAAGTTACAGCCTGGACAAGAAAATGCTATTTTTAGTAACAGTGACCTTGACCTTGGATCTACAGGCATGGGTATTGTGTGGACACACCGCCTTGTCATGGTGAACATTTGTGCCAAGTTATTTTGAAAACCCTCCATTCAAAACAAAGTTATAGCCCTTACAATAAAATTCTATTTTTAGTAACAGTGACCTTGACCTTCGACCTACAGGCATGGGCATGGTACGCGAGACACCGCCCTGTCATGGTGAACATTTGTGTCAAGTTATTTTGAAATCCCTCCATTTATAACAAAGTTACAGCCTGGACAAGAAAATGCTATTTTTAGTAACAGTGACCTTGACCTTGGATCTACAGGCATGGGTATTGTGTGGACACACCGCCTTGTCAAGGTGAACATTTGTACCAAGTTATTTTGAAATCCCTCCATTCATAACAAAGTAACAGCCTGGACAAGAAAATTCTATTTTTAGTAACAGTGACCTTGACCTTCGACTTACAGGCATGGGCTTGTACTTGACACACCATCTTGATATGGTGAACAATTATACCAAGTTATTTAAAAATCCAATAAGAACTAACTAAGTTAGAGCGGACAAGATTTTGCAAGAAAATTCTATTTTTAGTAACAGTGACCTTGACCTTGGACCTACAGGCATGGGTATTGAACGCAACACACCGCATTGTCATGGTGAACATTTGTGCCAAGTTATTTTGAAATCCCTCCATTCAAAACGAAGTTAAGGGCCAACTGTATATTTTGCTTAACACTAAATGTAAGTGAAAAAGGGGCATAATTTGAAAAATATTGGAAGCAGGGTTATGGGTCTTGTTGGTTATGATGTAGATTTTGGTGGTGAAAATATATTTCAAGTTTCAAGGCAATATCTCAAGTAGTTTTAAAGTTATGGGCAAAATGCATATTTTGCTTAACACAAAATATAAGAAAAAAGGGGCATAACTTGAAATATATTGACAGCAGAGTTATGGGTCCTGTTGGTAATGATGTAGAATTTGATGGTGAATATATATTCCAAATTTCAAGTTGATATCTCAAGTAGTTTATAAGTTATGGACCAAAGTGCATATTTTCCTTTACGCAAAATTTAAGTGAAAAAGGGGCATAACTTGAAAAATATTTGTAGCAGAGTTATGGGTCTTGTTGGTAATGATGTAGAATTTGATGGTGAATATATATTCCAAGTTTCAAGTTGATATCATAAGTAGTTTTCAAGTTATGGACCAAAGTGCATATTTTGTTTAACGGACGCCGACGCCGACGCCGACACCGGGGCGAGTAGGATAGCTCCCCTATTCTTCGAATAGTCGAGCTAAAAACTGCTTATGAAAATTTTCTTTTATTTAAAAGTTTAGTATATTGGAGCTGGTAAATTTTCTGTTAGTATGTGACTCATAATTCCTGTCTTGCAATAACTAAATTACAAGACCTTGATTTTTGTCTAGGGTTAGATACTGGTACACATGAAACATACAAAACTTGCAAAATCTTGCAGTATTTTCTGTGTGCACATAGTTATATAGCTTTTGAACAGAAGTATTTTTTTAACTTTGGTATTCAAGTTTGTTAATCTACAACTGTGATCAATAAAAGGTAGACTAAACTCGTCTCAATGCACAGACAGAAAACTATGACATTTCAGTGAAGCAGCAGGCAGAAAGAAACGTGTACAAACCTTTCTTCCTGTGTCATTGCTCTGTGGATGGCAATTGCTGGGAAGTTTTGTTCATGTAACAGCTGTGCCAAGGCCATGCATCGCTGTACACTCTTCACAAATATGATCACCTGTTAACACACAAATGACAAATTGAAGATTGAAGTAAAGGTTAATGTGATTAAGAAGTTACCAGAAAACTGCATCATTCCTGGAACCATGATTATTATAGTGAACATACTGACCATATAAAGTCTCAAAGCCCTAGCCTTAAGACCAGTTTATTTGGAGAACAAAACAGGAGCACAAGATATGATTATAAATGAGATAGGTCTTGAGTTTTATGATTTTTACCAAGATTGGTCCTTATTTGAAAATTTTTACTTTCCCATCTGGCAAACTCCAGCTCAACTTGCTCTAATTGGATGGCTCAAGTTTAAATTTGTGTGATGTCTAAGCACTCTTTGTTGCACACTTGATGCAAGATAACATACAAATTTGAAAAAAATGGTGGCCAAGTAAAACCAAGCAAGGTAGAAATAACTTTCAAACGAGTCTGCATTTAAATGCAGGGCTGTGAACACCAAATTTCAAAATCAGCTGAAAATTGCGGCAGGGGGTCCAGAGGATGTACTGAAAACATCTGTTCTTACTTAAAAGTTCCCACGGATGATTGCAAATCTGCAAATCAGCCCTCTCGATCCGTAATTGGTGACTTTACTGCATAGCCTACAGTGTGCCTGACCAGCTAGCGAAATCTTGTCAAAAAAGTCAACAATTCGAACATCGTCTCCATCTGTTCCTTGACTTATTGAAACACTACAGTCAAGCCACTCGAACTTCCACTTGTTAGCCACACTACTATCAATTTCTTTAATTTTCTGAGTGTTTTTATCGCTCAATTTTGGAAACATCTTCAACTTTTTCCCAATTCCACCATCAAACAGCTGAAACAATTTTAACAACTCGCGCTACTGTAAACCGTAATTTGATTGGTTCTGCAGACAAAGCCATTTCTACAACACTATGAATTGACCAATAGAATGACAGGTAACATTCGTACGTAGATAACGATAAAATCCATCGGGTTCAGTATAAAAGTAAACGAAAACGTACGCATGAAATCGGAAATCGCATTGAACCAGTAAAAGTGGTATACACCCCCCTCCCCAAATTTCTTCTCGAATTTACATCAATCTCAAAATTGGTCTTGGCGGACCAAAAATCGCGGAAATCCGCGAATCCGCGGAAAATTCACAGCCCTGTAAATGTTAATGTCTTAGACAGTTAGACAAGGGTTGAAGGTTATAAAACTGAAATTAAAAACCAGTCTCAAATCTCGAGCAACCAGTCTCAAATCTTAAGCATCTGATTGGCTGAAATGGCGACAGATGCTTGAGATTGGAGACTAGATTCCATGCTCAGTTTTATAACCTTAGGCACAGATGTAATATACCTGGTTGAACTCTAATACATCCAGAAGTTCGAACAGCTTGCGGTTCTTCTCGTTGTCCTTCAGTTTCACGTAGTGCTGCTGTAAGCCGTGCAACGTCAATTTGGAGTCATCGTCAACAAATACTTCCATGGGCTGCAAAGATAGCATCACTCAAAACACATGCCTTAAAACACACTGCCAAAATGTGAACTCCTCTGAATCTGCAGATTTCTCAAAGAAATTAAAAGCAAGATTTAAGAAGTTTTTAACATAAAAAAATCTTTATTCTTCTATTTAAATGAATTCTTTTTAAATTTCAAACAAAGAAATTTAAAACTGACAAGAAAACTGAACCAAATATAATGAAACCCACTGCAGTTAAAAATACTGTACATCTCTTCAACTAATAAATGGTGTACTTGATCTGCGCAAAGCAATTACAGATCAAATATGCAGTAAATTGTTTAATTATATCAAACAAATAACTTCGACCATCAACAATAAATTATGCTTAAAAGGAGTGCTACTCATTCATATTGTTGATAAACGTTTTATTTTGAAGGAGTTTTTCTTATACAACAGTTTACAATTTAAAAGGACCTTTAGAAAAATAATAATTAACATAGTGAAAGATGCTTTGGTTCAATTTTCTTAAGATTTATTGGTTAGTTCAAACCAATCCAAGCAATGTAGTTGCAACTGTCCGGAGTCTCCAGTTCAGAGCACAAAGTCTGGCCATCCAACCCAAGCTGGTAGACCATGTCCCGTACAGACCTGGTTGCCTCCCTGCCAACTTCACATTGCTCAACCCAACATCGCATACAGTTGTCACCATTTCATCTACGAATTACGGTCTGGTCACACATCCCTGGTCTCGTGTATCTTATCCCATCACCATTGTATGACAAGTCCTTTTTATACTCTAAGCACAGAAGAGTATTTTTACCAATACTTTGAGAGTAAAGGTGTAATACTCCCCATAACAGCACATTCAGCTTAATTGTCAGTGTCTTTATATTCAACTTTCCACCATGACCACTTTAAAAACCCATTCATATCCCTTCTTTTTCAAACTTGAAATAAAGCCCACCTCATTTACATTTCCTGCCGTAACAATTTCAACATATTCCTGATTAACCGCTGATTTACCTTACTTAGATGTAATGAATGCTCCCTCCCTTCAATAAGAACATTTAGCCAGAACCCTTTTAAATAGCAGCCTTATTGGAAGTGCACCCTCACAGGCACTTTGAGAGTACCTGCTTAATGCACCCCCATCTTTAATTAACCACCACCCAACCCTACATAAATCATACTTAAATGAGCTATCCTAATAACAGATTTACTTCCCAAATGCAATGGTATAAATTAGCTAACCACAAGAGGCCATTATTTCAATTCGAACTTCAAACTTAAAACATAATTTCCCTTCCAAGATAACTAAAACCATTTTGCAACAGCTCCATCTCTCCTCATCACTTGGGACAGGCCCGTATGAAAATTGCCCTCAAATGAAAGAACCTCTGCTAGGCTCCACCAAGTTGTGTAGCAGAACCAGCGTAGGAAACGGCAAGCTAGCTAGGCTGACGGCAGCCACGATATTGAGAGAGTAGAAGAGTGGTGTTAATTACGTCTTGCATGAACTTCTTGCAGACCGGCCGGATATCCTTGCTAAGGGTGGCACTGAACATCATGACCTGCTTCTCGTGAGGTGTCATCCTGAATATCTCCTGAACATCTGAACGCATGTCTGTAATAAAAACATAGTCATATCTGTAATATTCAATGTGGGGGTTAAAGGTTAGAATAAGATAGACCAAGATACTGCAGGTTTTAATCTGACAAAAGAAGATGTACTGCAATATCCACACATTTCATGGAGAAGTCATTATGCATAATGAATGAGACAGGAACCAAGTTTAAAAAACAAGGCAACAATTAATATTACAAAATTCAATGTAAATTAATTAAAATATGTATCTGGTTTAATTCCATTACATTTTAACATGTTGAAATGAAAGGCATTCCTTAACAAATTTCCCTAGCCAAAAGTAACACACCACCTTCATGAGTGACCGTTGATGGATGACAGATAGACGCTAAATATTCTTTGCCAGAATTAAATCTACCTCTGTTCGACATTTTGGGTTTCAGACAAATGATTTTTGGAATTAACGTACCAAGCTCACAGAGCATTTTGTCGCACTCGTCAAGGATGAAATGTTTCACATGTTTTAGACTGAGGGCCTTGGACTTGATAAGAGCCAGTATTCTTCCTGGAGTTCCGACAACAATGTGGGGGCAGTTCTTCTTGAGTACCTCCTCGTCTTTCTTGATGGGCATACCACCAAAGAATACAGCAATCTTGATGCTGTTCATGTACTTGCTGAACCGTTCATAGTCCTGGCTGATCTGGAAGGCCAGTTCTCTTGTGTGAGCCAAAACCAGCACAGATACCTGCAAAGTATTTCAATCACACAAATTTTAAAGTTAACCAGTTAGAAGTCCTTACAACAATATGGGAAATGCATATTGCCTGACAACTTGTCACAAGACATGGTGATAAGACACTGGGACAAATTTTCATCATCAATCCACGTGACCTTGACCTTCAAGTTTTAATTATTTATCTGAAAGCACCTAGAGTGACTGACCTCTGAGGTAGGGCCATGGTTCTATAATGCAACAATTGGCTTTATTAAGGTGAAAATATAAAAGTAAAGTTCAGTAAAAATTCCTTTCGAGGTTTAACAGTATGTTCTGAAAACCAGATTTGTAAAGAATAGAGGTTAGACAATGCATTCAGTGTATGTACCGAACTGGGACCTAGGAAATTAAAAATCTGCATGTCATAAAATAATTTTTGGTCTCTGGTATTAATGCTTTGTATTCATGGACTGTAGTTCAAAGTATTGAGCCATTCTACAACATCCATTACAACTCCTTAACCATGATATTTAAAATCACATAATAAGTTTGTATTTACCTGTCCATCAACCGGTTCTAATTGTTGCAAGGTTGCAAGAACAAACACAGCTGTTTTACCCATACCAGATTTGGCTTGGCACAAGACATCCATAGACAGGATAGCTTGGGGAATGCACTCGTGCTGCACTGAAATCACAAAATACAATGATGTGTCCCTCATTAATCACTTTGAGAAACTATATAATAGAAAGCGACATATTTATGTCAATTTATCACATAGCAGTATTTTTTAATTTACACTGCTTTCAAAATGTATTTCCTGACTCAATTATCATTTTAATATTTTTATAATAAAAACTTTTGTTCTTTGCTGAAATAATTAAAACCAATGATATCGAAGCCAGTGTTCTCCCCAGGATTTTAGGAAGGGTTGTCGCTAGACTTTGCGTGGAATTTAGCGCGCGAAACCTTGTTTACTAAATAAAATTTGCTACAGTTTCATATTTGCACAAATGTTTACTGCAACAGCTGTATAATTATAGTACACATATGGTTTTTATTTTATCTCTAGAGCTAAGAAAGGGACAAAGTTAATAAAACAAAATGTATAAATAATGTTTAACAATTTATTTCATGAAACAGTATGTAAACATACATACTTATTAACACTGGTGCATTTTATTTACTTACATTGTAAGCATGCATTACATACACTGTAATGCATATCATCTTATTACAATGTCAACAGTTGAGTATTTTCTTACATACTCAGTCTTTGATCAGTTTGTGATTTACTTCATTGTCTGAGCTTAACTCACTCTTAAAAACTTATTGTTTCTTTGTATGTTTAGTACCAGGGATTCTAAAATTTCAAAATCCCGATCGGACTTTGGCGCCAAAATTGACATTTCGCCGACTTCCATTTCGCACTAACAGCGACTTCCGGTCCGCACTAACGGCGACTTTTGGTCCCCGCGTTCCGCGTATTTCACTTTCCCGACACCCAGTCCATTTCTCTTTTCCGGCATATTTTCTCGTCCGCGATATCCTTCAACCTCTAAACAGATTAATGGTTTTTGAGCTGTAGACCGAAAAATTCTTTGATCGATTTATAAGAGCGACAGGCTACGTTTGAAGTTTACAGCAATCGGCGTCTTTGTTGTAATACACAAGCACTCCATGCATTTAAAACGTGACGTAATGGTTCAAAACAGTTATCTTCAGCAGTGTTCATAGCGATTGTGAATTGGATTATTAAATTATTAAAAAAATGTTTTATCTCTCGGAATTTCGGGAGGCAAGTATTTGCTTTTCGTTAATATACGTTGATCACACCATTCTTTGTAACACTATATTATAGTTGTTTGAAATATTATTCATTTCTTTACCGGATGTAGTAATTTTTTAATCTAAGAACTTACAAGAGTCTGCGTATGCAACATTACTCAAAGTCGGAAATAAATGTTGATTACGTAGATTTTTGTAAATTTGAAATTTATTTTAATCGTTATATGCGTAAGTAAGCAAGCCGGTCACTCCATTTTTTTTCACATTTAAGTATATTCATTTGAGCATTTCAAATTTGTTGTGAAATGCTAACAGTCAGGGTTGGCAAAATGCCGGCAAATATTAGTATTTTCCATGCCGGCGGTATTTACCGGCAAATACTGGTCGATTGAATTGACCAGTCTGGAATTTATACAAATATACCTATTATCAGAATCATATTTATAATTTCAAGTTTACCCATCAACTGCCATTATTTTTATAATTAAGTTTAACATTTTTATCAGTTATCCATTAATAAATTAATATGGAAGTACTGAGAAAGTGGTCATTTAAATTGACCACCCATGGAATTTATGCAATACAATGTATTCCTTATAGTCAGCATTTGGGACAACTTCAAAATTCAATTATTTACAATAATGGATTCAGCATTTAAGAGGGTCAATTTTAATTATAAACAAGTAATGTACACAACTTAAATAAATATACATGATATAATAACAAATAAGGTTAGATCCAAAGAAGCCTCTGTCTACCAGTCAATCTCTTCTTTCCCCCTAAGATATTCGTTACAGAACACCAGTTTGGCAGCTTTCTACAGTCAATAGTACCAATACACAACCATTCACTTGGCTTGTACCTAGAAGGATCCTATTGGTAATTTATCACACTTTATGGTTGCCTTTGTTGCCCCTGGCTATTACAGCCCCATGTATGAAACATGTTGTTTTTATAGTCTAGACATTATGGCTTTGTGTCACGGCCAGGTGAACAGGTGGATCAGCATTAATTTCTCACCTGCTGTATTTTTATGTTCCAATTAAAAGACAGTTTTTAAAAATTTATTTTTACTTAAAGTGCTTAAAGTCATCACCCGTTATGAAATTTAATTAAAATTTCTGAGTAATATAATTATAATTCTGATTATACATTAATAACAGTCAACTAAGTTCAGATTTCTGCAGTATTTTAAGGCAAAAAAACTCATCTGAGTAGTATTTGCCAGTATTTTCCAGTATTTGCCACTTTGGGGAGTATTTTCCGGGACGGTAAATACCACCGGTAAATACCGGGGGTGGTATTTACCGCCCAACCCTGCTAACAGTTCAAGTAAAATTTGATACAAGTTTTCTTAAAATTTGATAAACAGCAATTTTCGGTCGTCGGTCTTTTAGAATTACGCACGTATCGGACTAACACGTCTGTCAATAAATGCAAACTGTTAAATCGTTTACGTTAATACAACCATTTTATTGCTATCTTAAATTCTGACGTCAAACAGGAATAATTTCACAACGTGTAGGGGAAATTGGCATCGGTGCCAACAGAGCGACTCTTGATGGGCTTTCCGAAATTATCTCAATCTCGGTACTAGCATGCCCAACTGAGTTGGATTCGGCCTCACAAGGCCGGTTTCTCTTAAAATACGCCAGAATTGTCGAAGTGTCGTCGTTCTTTCTCTTACGCGCATGCATAGTTGAAGATATGTGTCCGAATGCTACGATGATAGCGAGTAAAATGCCTCGAAATGCATTTCTTTTGCAGTTAAAGACATAACTGCAACTTTCTAATGAATTTGTTACAAACAAATCAATTATCACACAAATTATTTTCATACATGTATACTGTATCATTTTTGAAGTGTTCGTCTTCTAATCAAAACAAACAATTACCCATTAATTACTCATATCGTAGTGCATTCTTAATCAATTAAAATTTTGTCAAACACACTCGGTGTATGTTGAGAAGATCAACTGTCGGTAGAGACAAAGTAGGATCAAACGACACCGACAGACTTATGAAATCAACCAGGTGGGGAGGCGGAGTTGCCCAGCTGATAGTATAGAAATCGATCGTGACTGGTCGAATCGCGTATCGCTTAACCTTGAATGACGTGTGTATTGAAAAGCGACCTGTTTACAATGCAATAAGCAGTAACTTTATGACATGTCAATTCTGAATATACAGATGTCGGCGAATTTAACGCTTGTCGGAAATTGATCAAAGCTTATTAACGGTTGTCGGGCGCGACAACCGTTGTGATGGCTGGGGAGAACACTGGAAGCAAATTAATTTTATTTATTAAGAGATTTATACTAATCTACAAAACATTTCAACAGATTTCTACCTTCTGATGGATGCTCAAACCCTCTGTCCACAATGGCTCTTAGCAATTCCGGCTTGAGCAAGAAATCTCTGAAGCCTGAGCTGTGGATAGAGACGTATGTTCCTTTCACATCTTTCTTGATGGCAGCATCACCTGCCCCATCAGCCGCGGTCTCATTCTCTTCCTCATCGTAGTCCAAAAGTTCATCGGCGTTCTCTGTGTCTGCCATTGTTTTTATATTTTTTCTAAAGAATACAAATAAAAACAAGATGTCACTATAAGTCCTTAACACCCCCCCAAGTTCATATTTGTAATATCAGAATATTTATCAAATACCCATGGATGCATGTGAACCTTTTATCTAGATTGGCTTCTAAAAATGGGGAGATTGGAGTGGATTAGAGGCAGATTTTAGCCATGCAGTGTCGTCATTGACTGTACTTTACATTGTAATTAAAAACTCCAGCTGTTGCTGTTCACTTCCGTTTATTAATCAGAAATACAAAGACAGGCTTATCAAATGTTGAACAAAATCAATACAGATTAGAGGGGTCATCTCATATCATTTGTAGAAAACTGATGAAGTCATTTTGAAAAGATGACGTCTTTTCTAGTTCCATGAAATGTTTTAAAACGAATAAAAAATGATCACTTAAGAGCACAGGTGGCAGTATCATTGTCTTTACCCCCCCACTCCCCCCAAAGACCCTGCTACAACCCTGAAAAAATACCTTGGTACTTTCAGTCAACATAGTCTTTCAACATCTACACAAAATTAATCAGAAAAAAAAAATCTCGTTGTTATACAAACATAATCAGTGACAAGGTAACAAGTCCGCTATATGTCTATTGCCCAAACAATGTGGAACATCAGATATCGTAGATTCTGCGTCTACAGTTCATGTTCAACGTAAACAATGACATCTGCCATTCTTTCAAATCGAATGGTCTTTAATACAATCGGTTACCTCCTTCAGATTAAAGAAATGACTCTACACAGGCCATCTTTCTACTTTTCTTTGCAGGGCTTTTTTTCAGTTGATTTTATAGCCGTTATTCGGTCATGTTCCCAATGGCAAAACATATACTTTTTTCCCAATTTGAGAAGAAAAATTCCCAATAGAATCAAAACAAACACTTCTCATGAAAAATAGCATCAGCACTGCATCTTTTGCTCTTTAAGCCAGGAATTATTGACAATATTAAATATGGATGGCAATGATTAAAAAAACAGCTGATAACAGTAACACTTGTTATTCCCCAATGATGCTAAAAAAATTACTAATTTCTGGCAAAACGACGATAAATTTCCCAATTCCAGGGGTATGGGTCATATTCCCAGTGGTGAAAAAAAGCCTTGCTTTGGTTTTCCGACTCGAAGGAAGCCATTTTGAATATACGGTGCTACTTATCACCCCAGGACACCCCACACCACCCCAAGACTCTAAAAAAATCGCTATATATCATTAAAAAAATTAATTTAGGGGACATATTAGCCTAAAATAATGTTGATTTTATATTAGCGATAGGATTTTATTTGTTTACATGCTGATTGTTACGATTTTTTTAGAGTGTTGGGGTGTCTTGGGGTGGTGTGGGGTGTCCTGGGGTGATTAGTAGCACCGTATATTAAAAATGGCTTCCTTCGAGTCGGAAAACTAAAGAAAAGTAGAAAGATGGCCTGTGTAGTCATTTCTTTAATCTGAAGGAGGTAACTGATTGTATTAAAGACCATTCGATTTGAAAGAATGGCAGATGTCATTGTTTACGTTGAACATGAACTGTAGACGCAGAATCTACGATATCTGATGTTCCACATTGTTTGGGCAATAGACATATAGCGGACTTGTTACCTTGTCACTGATTATGTTTGTATAACAACGAGATTTTTTTTCTGATTAATTTTGTGTAGATGTTGAAAGACTATGTTGACTGAAAGTACCAAGGTATTTTTTCAGGGTTGTAGCAGGGTCTTTGAGGGGAGTGGGGGGGGGGGGGTAAAGACAATGATACTGCCACCTGTGCTTAAGAGCAAAATTATAAGAATGCCTTATAAAATATTGAAATCTTCACACAAATTTCCTAACCCGATTTACCTCCGCAAAACATACATGAGAAAATCCAACTTCCTCAATGTTTTGTTCTTAAGTCATTAAAATTTATGCTAACAGCATATCTATACAAATTTCGTTTTTACCTCTATTTCAGTCTTGAAATACAAACCTCATTAACTCGGAAGGAAAATCGAGGTTCTTTGTTGGAACAATTCAGATGGGGTGAAAGCTAGTTTACAGAAGAAAAAATGCTGATTTTGTAACAAAATTTTCAACAGCAATATTTAAAGAAACAAAATGAAATATTTATATGTACCTGTGTTTTACTATCGAACGGATGGCAGCGGATTTTACGTAGTTTGTTTCTTTACGTTTTGCAATTTGTACAAAATGGTGGATGCGTCAGTTCCTGTAAATTTCATTGGTTGATTCTCTTAAGTTTTAAAAACCTGTGTATACAGTCCAAGTTCGTGAATCCATATCTCTAGAACGGTGGTTTTGTTTTAAGGTAATTTTTTCAAGTTTTTTTTGATATCGTTTTATTGTTGGTGAATGATGTGTAATCCGAAGTAAGTTGTACAACATATTGTTTTGATAAATTATGTTAAACAAAATCTTACTTATAGTTAAATACTTCATTAAATTTTAATCTACTATGATCAATATAACTTTTAAAAAGATTAAGGTAACAAAAAGTGGATACTAAGTTATGTATTCTATATTGTTAACTACAGATAATGATCACACTTTTCATATCATTCAATTTGTATCTTTAGTAACTTACCATTTACTTCAATATAAAGACTAACAACAATAATTACAAGACAAAAAAGTCTATTTCATTTAAAGAGATGAAATGGGAACTCTGAAAGTCACCGAACACGACAAATATGAAAATATTGCAGGCTCGGTTTGATTAAATTGTGCCTGTTCGTGGGCAATAATGGCAACGAATATTACTGGTCCCCCTAACCCCGTGTAAACCATTCTATTTTTATCAGAAAGAATTACAAATTAATTAACTTAAACAAATTAGTATATATGTAAGAACCTGAACACTCTGTCTAGTTGCGCTCATTTAGGGGGCGTGGGTAATAATATGCATTTCACATACATCTCATGAACAGGATCTTTCTCACCGAGCCTACCGTATATCCATATTTGTCGTTTTCGATGGCTTTAAAAGCTCACTTTTATCTATTTCAATATCACAGTAGCATTTTTTGTGCCGTGTGGCAGTTGTAAAAAAGTCTCCCAGTACATTCAATCAGTGTTGTTATTAGTTACATTATTCGAAGATCGTTGAGCACGTTACTTATGAATGTTTATAGTACTTCTAAAATTACTTTTGTTTAAACACGTACTATGACCAGTTTTAAGATGGATGATTTTAATATCCCAACAATTATAGATTTCGATATTTTTTTATCACCCCAATTATATACTTGTGCTTTTTTAAGTTTACCTTTGTGATTTGCAGGATTTATATCCTTAAACCCCTTGTCAAAATTGTAGTCTATTCAGTAGCACCAATTATTGTCTCGTTTATGATAAACTCATTCTGGGGACCCTAAGCTGTTGAACATGAAACCGTGTTAATCTGAAAATACCACATTGAAGGTTCGATGTTCACCGTCATATTAGTCTCAATAATTCGACTGCAAGCACAGACCCATTATCATACTGACTTTCAATAGATGTCTGTCCTTTACGTCTCAAGCAGTTACGATCAAAACTGTGGTGGAAATCGACCCGATTTAAATACTGCTATTTTTCACTCCCACGTGAGTTTATCGATAAACGTGAGTCAGATAAACTTTAAGCGCAATAATTGAAATTTGTTGACATGGGTGGAGGTTTAAAAGAGTTTTGCATAAAAAACGAAACAGTTATTTATAAAGGATTACATATATTGATTCTACTTGAATGTGGCTTTTCAGGTATGTAAATTTTTTAAAGATACATATGGTTAAAGATGCTTTATGGAGCCGCAAAAGTTGCGACTCAAATTCAGATCGCTGGAATATAGACACAGAAGAAAAATGTTCCGCATTGATTTGAATAGTAACTGGGTTGTGCGCGAAGGGCGACCATCGCATATATAGAAAAGTCCTTGTTGCGCACAAATAGTTGTGCTACCGTCATATGCAAACCTTCTTTTGGGATAGATCAAAATAGTTTATCTGGTGCAAACACCGAGTTGCGCTCAACCCAGGGCTATGCGCCGTGGTCAGCAATATGCATTCCTTTTACTGGTATTTCTCATGAACAGATTCAATTAAACCGAGGCTGCACTATTTTCATTTTTTTATTAGCTAGATGGCATTTACAGTTTACCTTTTCATCTATTTTTAATGATACATGGGTTTTTGCAATTTCTAGTAATACTAACAAAAACTACAATGGTGAAGGTGTACTTTTCGTTCGGTGCTTTGTCATAGTATTATCATCTAAAGACGTATAAACTGGTAAACTTACTGCGGTTACGCCGGCGCCAATTCTTTTAATTCTCCATACGGAATCCTAAACGGGCCACGTTAAATTTCGCTAGTACAATGCGATAATTATCCCCCTTATGTACACTTGTACTAGCGAAATTTAACAACCATCGTGAGGTTTTTCAGCGATAATTATCGCGTAATTTTAGCATGTTGTGTGTCTCGAAACGCGATAATTATCGCTTATTTTGTTAAATTTTCGTTAGTGTAGAGCGGCGAAATAAATGGACATGCGAATTTTATCTTAATTTTAGCCCTCCGTGATTTTGCGGGAAATTAAACCACGTGATGCGATGTCAGCGGTGTCAGCGGTGTCACTTAACACTGGCTCATCAAATACGTCCCACCCTACTTGGTCCAATTGTCCTACTCGATAAAATAACCCTAAGGTTAAAGACACGAAAAATTTAATAGCTTAAATTTCGCTAGAATCTAAATATCGCTGGTCTCTTCTGACACACAACATGCGAAAATTACGCGATAATTATCGCTCAAAAACCTCGCGAAGGTTGTTAAATTTCGCTAGTACAAGTGTACAGGAGGGCGATAATTATCCCATTGTACTAGCGGAATTTAACGTGGCCCGTTTAGGATTCCGTAGTTACCACCAACTTAAATATCACAGAAGGGTTGTTAGTTTTCGCGAAAATTCAGTGATGATATCAAATGAATGCCGTTTAGCATGGTAGATTTCATATATGCTAATGGTAAATATATTTATGAAAATATTTACACAACCTGGTACACCGGCCCTCCCATGTACAAGTGGCACTCACACATAAAGTGCTCGGTAACGGATTTTAGAGGAGAGGTGGTGTAAGTATTTCCTATTTGCACAAATAAGGTATTTGATTAGAACACTGTGTGATTTAGTAACATTCAACTCGGGGTTCGGCGGCGTGAACAATATGCTTTCATATTACTGGTCATGAACTACGGAATTCTGTTGGGGCCATCGTTGTTTCGCACTTTCGACCTCTTGGGCGAGAACACGAAAACGCGAAAACACGATGCGAGATCGCGAAACAACGATGCGATATCGCGAAAACACGATGCGAGGTTGCGAGAGTACGATGCGAGAACGCGATATTAATATCGCGCTCTCGCATCGTACTTTCGCAACCTCGCATCGTTGTTTCGCGTTCCCGCATCGTGTTTCCGCGTTTTCGTGGTCTCGCCCTCAGGACAGCGAGACCACGAAAATGCGAAAACACGATGCGAGATCGCGAAAGTAAGATGCGAGAACGCGATATTAATATCGCGCCCTCGCATCGTACTTTCCCGACCTCGCATCGTTGTTTCGCGTTCTCGCATCGTGTTTTCGCGTTTTCGTGGTCTCGCCCTCAGGACAGCGATACTACGAAAACGCGAAAACACGATGCGAGATCGCGAAAGTACGATGCGAGAACGCGATATTAATATCGCGTTCTCGCATCGTACTTTCGCTTTATATATTTTGCATTTATTTATCTTTTTGATTTTGCATACTATTTCAAAAAGTGTTTTCGACTGTTATGTATATTTTAACACTACCTTATTGTTAAGATTTGTTGCATGATTATTAAATATTTTCAACTGTTTGGTACAAGATTTGTAGTATGAAGCTATTAAATATTTTCAATAATTTTACCATATTTATCTTTATTTGTCAATTTTATATAGTTATAAATTATCTAATACCGTTTTGGATGGATAGAATCTTCAACAGACAATGGTTCACAATTTCCGCCCATATGTTTATATAGGGCTGCGTTCAGAGCTGCGTTTTCCCTATATGTTTATATTGTACGGTGTTCCGTTGAGGCCATCGTTGTTTTGCCCTGTCGACTTCAAGAGCGAGAACACGAAAACGCGAAAACACGATGCGAGATCGCGAAACAACGATGCGAGGTCGCGAAACAACGATGCGAGATCGCGAAAACACGATGCGAGGTCGCGAAAGTACGATGCGAGAACGCGATATTAATATCGCTCCCTCGCATCGTACTTTCGCGACCTCGCATCGCTGTTTCGCGTTCTCGCATCGTGATTTCGCGTTTTCGTGATCTCGCCCTAAGGACAGCGAGACTACGAAAACGCGAAACAACGATGTGAGAACGCGAAAACACGATGCGAGGTCGCGAAAGTACGATGCGAGAACGCGATATTAATATCGCTCCCTCGCATCGTACTTTCGCGACCTCGCATCGTTGTTTCGCGTTCTCGCATCGTGATTTCGCGTTTTCGTGATCTCGCCCTAAGGACAGCGAGACCACTAAAAAGCGAAACAACGATGCGAGAACGCGAAAACACGATGCGAGGTCGCGAAAGTACGATGCGAGAACGCGATATTAATATCGCGCCCTCGCAATATCGCGTTCTCGCATCGTACTTTCGCGATCTCGCATCGTGTTTTCGCGTTTTCGTAGTTTCGCTGTCCTGAGAGCGAGACCACGAAAACGCGAAAACACGATGCGAGAACACGAAACAACGATGCAAGGTCGCGAAAGTACGATGCGAGGGCGCGATATTAATATCGCGTTCTCGCATCGTACTTTCGCGATCTCGCATCGTGTTTTCGCGTTTTCGTGGTCTCGCTGTCCTGAGGGCGAGACCACGAAAACGCGAAAACGCGATGCGAGAACGCGAAACAACGATGCGAGGTTGCGAAAGTACGATGCGAGAGCGCGATATTAATGTCGCGTTCTCGCATCGTACTCTCGCGACCTCGCATCGTGTTTTAGCGATATCGCATCGTTGTTTCGCGATCTCGCATCGTGTTTTCGCGTTTTCGTGTTCTCGCCCAAGAGGTCGAAAGTGCGAAACAACGATGGCCCCAACGGAATTCCGTAATATTGGCTGCGTTTTTGGGCTGCGTTTTATACCCCACCAAACCGGGAGGCGGGGGATCGAGACCACGAAAATGCGAAAACACGATGCGAGAACGCGAAACAACAATGCGAGGTCGCGAAACAACGATGCGAGGGCGCGATATTAATATCGCGTTCGTACTTTCGCGACCTCGCATCGTTTTCGCGTTCTCGCATCGTTGTTTCGCGTTTTCGTGGTCTCGCTGTCCTTAGGGCGAGATCACGAAAACGCGAAATCACGATGCGAGGACGCGAAACCACGATGCGAGGTCGCGAAAGTACGATGCGAGGGAGCGATATTAATATCACGTTCTCGCATCGTACTTTCGCGACCTCGCATCGTGTTTTCGCGATCTCGCATCGTTGTTTCGCGACCTCGCATCGTTGTTTCGCGATCTCGCATCGTGTTTTCGCGTTTTCGTGTTCTCGCTCTTGAAGTCAACAGGGCGAAACAACGATGGCCTCAACGGAACACCGTAATGAACAGACTCAATCAAACCGAGCCTGCAATATTTTGATATTTGTCAAGTTCAATGGCTTTAAAAGTTCCCTTTCCACATATTGCGATGTTTAAAATTTAAAGTGTCGGATACTGATAATTGACAATTTTAACATTACAAAGGACCATAACTGTGTTGTTTTGTTAAGTAATAAAATCAAGACATCGGTAGTGAAATTAATATCAAATAGATGAAAAGGGATGAAAAGCCATCGAACACGACAAATTATATGAAAATATTGCAGGCTCGGTTTGATTGAGCCTGTTCGTGGGCAGTAATGGAAATGCATATTACTGCCCACGCCGTCTAGCCCCGGGTTGAGAACAACTCAATATTTACACCAATAAACAGTATAATATCGATCCATCCCAAACGATGGTATGCATATGGCGGTGAACATGGAACCTTCAATGCGGTATTTTCAGATTGATACCGGTATATTCAGATTAATACCATTCCATGTTCAGCGGCGTATGGTCTCTAGTTAAAAGAAAGGGTTTGCCCTAAACGAGAAAACAATGGGCGGAACTAAACGAATGGAATTCTGACAGGGGATCAGAGAATATAAATCCTGCATATCACAGACAACGCCAGTGGCAAAATTTAAAAAGAAGCAAGTTAGAAATATACTTTTCTACAGCTCTTATTTTGTTTCCTTGGTACAGTAACGGCATGATAAGCACAAGGACTGATGTTTGAATCCGGATTTAATTATATCGGTTTCCTAACTCACAAGTGGAAAGTAAGTCACAGAACTTAAAAATCAACACTTCATTGTATTGTGCTGTTCATACCTGATAAAAAGTTTTACATCTTTTGTATAATTTGAATATGAAAAATGATTAATTTCTAACAGCAGAAAGCAAAAAAAAACAGCATTAAGTTTTTTGGCAAAATCACAAAGTTCGTTTGCCATAAATAAATTTTGTTTTCATTGGCCAATTATTATTTGCATAACAGCTTGTTTGAAATTGTCAAATAGCAAGCAAACGAAATCAACATATTTCTGACAGTTTTATTCTCTTTCAAATATTACATTAGGTATCCATCTGTAAATTGTCCTATTTTAGTTTATAAACTTGTTTTGAAGCACATCCATCATAATAACCTGGATGTTCAAGTCTTCTCAAAATTTCTACTGCGTATCATCTTGAAGAATATCCTTGTCACTATCGCATCGAGAAAAGACACACCACACTGAAACAAAAACAAACAAAACATTGAAGTTTGTGCGTAAGTTTTCGATATTATTCTCAGTAACTCGTTTTTTATGTACGACACCGACGTGCTTATTTAACCAATTCATGAAAAGCCACAAATACAGTGCCCAAGGTTATAAAACAGAGCATGGAAACCAGTCTCAAATCTCAAGCATCTGATTGGCTGAAATATCGACCGGTCGCCATTTCAGCCAATCAGATGCTTGAGATTTGAGACTGGTTTCCGTGCACAGTTTTACAACCTTCAGCCCAGCCTTCCCACAGAGCCCTAGGAACTTAGGACGGAGAGAGAGAGAGAGACCCACAGAGCCCTAGGATCTTAGGACGGAGAGAGAGAGAGAGAGAGAGAGAGAGAGAGAGAGAGAGAGAGAGAGAGAGAGACTAGCTATAATAATACAGAGGTCTCAATATTTGTTGCATTATTTCCGGATATGTTGCTTCCAAACCTAAATCTGTAGTTAAATCATAGCAACAACTGTATCCCGAATTGCTTTCTAAAATATTACTAAGGAAGTTACTGACATAAACAAACTTACTCATTGCCACTTGATGAGCTGCTCTTCCTAACCTTGTTGATCTTGCTGATCTTGATACTTCTAAAAGTCCCAAAACAATAAGTCATTATGTTATTATTTATTCAGTCTTAGAATTGTCCTGACGGTACTGAATTCGATATTCACTTAATGTTTCAGATTGCATAAAATTATTCTCTTATTCTAAAATAATTATAAAATTATTATCTCTTCTCCTCTCTACTGTTTTGGCTGTGTGGGGAGGCTGTGTCTGCTGGATGTGGGGTTTTCCTGATATGCATACATGTATTTCACTTACATTCTGTATCTATTTTGACAAAGTAAATGTTTCAACCCTTCGTTCTCATTCGGCGCAATAGTTATTAGTATTCTTTAGCAGTTTGATAACACTATCGTTCTATAATAAAATATAAGAAGATTAGGTGTGAAACATTTCTATCAATAATCAATTCCAATATTAAGAAGATATTTTTTCAACCTGTAAACAAACTGCAATTATTTTCTGGTACTGTAGTTTTTTCAAAAACTTTATCTAGATTTCTTCACAGTTTACAATCATTATTTATAAAGCAATTAAACTAAATCGGGTTCAAAACAAGTAAAATGTGTTACACCATTTTACTGTACCTCTTTAAAAGGAAAAACCAGTTTCCCATACACAATTAGACTTCGCCAGTGCTATTTTCTAAAGTAATGTAATTTGTAAGATAATGTTGCACCATTATAAAAGACTGATTTTGGGTTAACGAATGAATTACAAAGTTAAACAATTTCTGTAATACCTATGGTGCTATTTCCTCTCAATTGATCGTCGATTGGAGTGGCGACGGTGAAGTATGTGTTGTAATCCTGACAGAAAGATGCTATTCTCTGTCCAGCAATCACCTCAACGTCCCTTTGAGAAATTTTGTCCGGTGCAATACGGAGCGAATGTGCGTGTACCTCATTGGTGGAACCCTGAATATGCATTTAAACTAAAACAGGTATTTATGTATTCTAAAATTCTATCAAGAGAATATCATCATCAAAAGAGAATTGCATTAGCTTCTTATAAGCAAGTCCTAAGTTTTTTTTTTCTTTTAAGCACTATAAGTCACGCCAAAATGTTGGGATTATCAGCACAACTTAAGATCGGTTTATGTGTTAGCTGAAGGCAATTATCATTTGAAATTCACAGTAGCGCTATTTGTGCAGTGTGGCGGCCTTAAAAAGTCTCCCCGTACATATAGTCAGTACTGGTATCAGTAAAATAACCCGTTACCGATGTCTTGCAATGATGATAACGTATATCAGGGCTATCCGATCAACCTTTTTGGTGGTTGTCGCCGGTAAGCTCAATTAGTTGCGCCGTCGGAATTGCAGGACTAGGCGCTGTCGCCGTGACGGTGCGTGTTCGCATCTAGCTAGTGGTAATATCATTTTTTATTTAAATTGTTTAATTATACATAGAATTCAGCAAACCCTTACGTATTCTGAAACAGCCAGAGGTGTTTTCAAATGATTACGATATTGTTTACTAGAGAATATGCAAGGTACTTAAAACTGATTTACCCTATACGCGTACAGAGCTCTATATTAATTATTGTTGGGTTTGCGTGCATGTGGAAGAGATGGGAGAGAGTTACGAATTATCGCTGACAAAAAGAAAACACATTTTTAATATAAGGACATAAACATTACGATGGTTTTCTTCGTCAAACTAAGTCAGTGTACAATTCCGATACCTGAATCAACAAACAGGACCCATGAAATGTCTTATTAGTGAAGCATAATGCTGTACACTGGTGTTATTTATCAAAGCCAGTTACTGATGAGCCCCTCCTACTAGAAGGAGCCTGTATAGTTTGGTACATGTTCATTCCGTTTTATAACAACTCATCCTATAATTCACATGCACTATTAAGTATCATCAAATCAAGTAGTTAGAACATACAGTTTTGCGGTTCTTATATGATTCCTTAAACATAAGTAGGGGACATAGGTGATACATGTAACTTAACAAATAGATTCAGCAGTCACCCCGTAAACTTAGGGGAATACCACAAGAGAGGAACATGACACTTACAACCCTGTAATCTTCCGGTTGTTTCATCGGAACCAAAGCTCGTGCCAACACACATACTTTCTTGTTAACAATCTTTAATACACCATAGCCCTACAATTAAAAACGTACTTTTTTTAAAGTTCTGTCGACCACTTAAAGTAACAAAACTGCTGGTGTAACTTACAATAATTCTGCATCAAGTTATTTCTCAAACCGTATTTTAAACCAAATTCAAATTAAAAATATTTTAAAATAAAACGCATTGTCATTTTTTTCCCCAATTATTTGTAAACATCGTACATAAATAAGATGATAATATAACTTTCATGGCGTTATGTATGGAAAGCCAGAGCTGTCTTATATTGTTGTTTTCGAATGTATTCAACCGCTTTGGTATTATATCAGTTCATTTCTATAATATATAAAACCAAAACATGCATTTATTGAACCAATACTCATTATATTAATCCACGCGTACAATATATTATACGGACTCGTCGATATATGAAACCAATATACCTTTATGTAGATTCAGCCTTGCTATGTTTGTATTGGAAACTGTATTGAATGAAACCAATATGTTCAAATATGAATTCACATTTTAATATATACAACCAACTGCCTTTGTATAGAACCAACTTGCGCATATATAAATATATTTTTGAATTGTATTTAACGAATGTGTTAATATTTAAAACCGAATTAGACATACATAAATCCATAAATCGAAATCCAATAAATTCGAAAACAACAATATAAGACAGCTCTGGCTTTCCATAGTTATGCACTAAAATTCTCTACTCGGCCGATGGATAACCTTTGCTAGTCTCGTTTGCTGGATGAAGATGACAATCGTTTAAGAGTTAATGGGATCTACTAGGAAATTTCGATCACAACTATTTTATTCTTGCATTTGTGAATAAAAAGTTCCATGCTGGTTTATTTTGAGAATATGTGGTTGAAGTACTCTAAAACCTAGTTTAAACCAACCTCGGTTCTATTCGTTAACATTTTACATTGGTCGCATATCTTTATTTAAAACTAGTTTTATTGGCTGTTTTGTACGGAGTTGTTCTATGATTCTTGCTTTTTTTTCCTGATATGTGCATTTCATTTTCCAAAATATTTGCGTTAAATATTAAAGAAGAAGATTTATTATGCAAATAAATCTGACAAGATCCATAGCATGGCAGAATTAACAACAAAACATGTGTAATAACTTACTGGTACAGCAAGGTGATATATGACATAATAATTGTAAATATTATTATTCAATTATATAATATTCATAACAATATTAAATAAAACAATATATTTAAAATATTAAACAAAATTAAATAATCTATACCGTTTTATAGTCGTGAAAGTTAACTGTCTGAATCGAGTTTGGATATTGTGAGACATCTCCGACAATCGCAAGAACTGTTTTCTCGTCGGCGTCGAATGTGACGTCGAGATGGATAATGCGTCCCTCTTGGTCAGTTTGAATCAGATGAGTTGTCTATGAAAAAAAAGCGAGTATTTGTAGCAGTTTCCTCGTTCTTCAATTTTTATTGCACAGTCTCAAATCTCAAGCATCTGATTGGCTGAAATGGCGACAAGTCGCTATTTCAGCCAATCAGATGCTTGAGATTTGAGACTGTTCTTTCCTATTAAACGCTAATAAATATCGGTATAAACAGGTATGACATAAAATATATTTCTGAAGCCAAAAAAATGTTTGCGGCATTTTACATTGAGGTTAATAGCAATGGTGGTTTTGGGATATTCCACATAACCCCCGTTTTTCAATAATTACGCCTGATTTGACGTACTTTATCAATCTTGAATGGCTAAGTGTTGGGTGTTGAGTAAACGATAACTCACAAACCTCTGGAATGGCTTGAACAGCGACCAGAACTAACGTGGCGACCAGGACAAACGGACTTCCAGGCATAGTTCTACAAAAGATTTAATTATTTTATATAATCGGCTACCATTTAAACACATGAAATACATTTAAAATATGCATTCGTCTAGCTGCAAATACTATCAAAGCAAACATACCTATTTGTTCCAAATACTTCAATAGAAGGTTCTGTAAACAAAAACAAAAACACTTCTGAAAATCAACACAGGTCCACGATTTTCAACACGATAGTAAGTGATGTTTTCACTGCTTATCTAACAGATTGATTACATAAGATTTATATAGGATTCTTTTGAAGAGGTCTTCGGAAATGTGTTATTGAAGATCAAGCATATTTTAAGGAGATACTTCCTGTTTTTCCAGATTCTTTTCAACAAATAAGTTGTTTACAAAAACAAATACAGAATTCAAGGTTGTGTAAACGGTAAAAAAATCCAAAAGATATTGCCTAAAAGAAAACAACATCTTAATGTTTTATCAACTCTTCGCACGTTCACGTCTTCAACAATAACAACATTACAACAACAACAACATTCCATTAATTAGCACCACAGCATTCTATATTTTGGTCAATTAAAGGCACAAAAATAGCAAAAACTATATTAAAAATAAAAATAATTAGCAACTATTTCAATTTTCTTAGTAGAAATGTTCAACAGCTGGAGGGTAGGAATTGTCTGTTCGTAAAGCATAAGCAAGATTCAAGTTTCATGTACCTAGAATATTATTTTTTGCCATACATTCTTAAGATTATACGATAGAACATGACATGCTGGCCCCCATGTAAAATCTGAAGATCGGAGGGAAGATGCATACATTGTGCTTTACGTAGAAGACTATACATATATATGCTTCAGGTCTGCCAAATCTTCGGACTTATCCGAAATCTCGGGATTATAAGTTACTTCTCCGGATCTCCGGATCTGTATTCAAAATCTCCGGATTTCTATGAAATTGCAAAATAAAGATTAATTAAACATATTTTAATTTGCTTTAATAAACTTAGTAATTATTCTACTTTAGTCGCACATTTCCTGTTTATATCGAGATAACGAAGACATTACCAGTAACATGCTGCCTAATTGCCTCTTGCACAACTATACAATAACCGCGTGCCATTAACTAAACAAGGGCCTCCATGTTACACCTGCCTTCATATATTTTCGTTGAATGATAATTCTTATATTGTCAAAAATAGGGTCTAATATGTTTAACAGAAAGTTAAAAATGAATGATAAAAACAGGCAAAGTTCATTTTTTGAAAGTTCTATAACCATTTCTAACAACTTTACTTATTTTTTCGACTTTTCGAACTCTCGTTCTTCTTCAGGAAAAATATAAATGGTTCAGCTACTGAAAATATTTTTCCTGAAGAAGAACAGGAGTTAGAAAATTCGAAATACCGGTAAAGAGTGCACTTTTATCAAGTGTATAACTGACTTCCCTTTTGGAAGATTTTTCGTAATTGTCATTTCTATCAAAATCGGCAAAATATATTTTAAAAAATTCTTTGAAAAATAATTATAATGAAGAATAATTTTAAACAAATATCATCATCATCATCATCATCATCATCATCATCATCATCATCATCATTAATCAACCATTTTGTTCAGTCACAATCATAGTTAACAGAGCAACATTTTTACTGAAACTCCCTATTTGTTACAATAATAATGCAATTTATCAGAAAGTATTTGTAATCCTTGTTTGGTACTCGTATAAGAAAATAACACAGCACCATCAGCAAAAATTAACATACATATTTTAACTTCATTCATGGTGAACATTTCTACATTGTCATCACATAAACTATTATACATATCATTTATAAACAAGAGTGCCAAACTGACTCAAAATACTCCCTTCAAAATGCTGATCATCAAAGTTGCGTAACGATCCGATGAAAATTATTCGACTTGGAGAGCAGATACCGCTAATTCAGTTTTTGGACAATTCAAGGGCCATAATTCAGGAGTGCCTGGGGGGGATTTGGCTGGTTATAGAACTTGGTCGAGATATTATGCCCACCAACATATTCACCAAGTTTGATAAAGATCGGATGAAAACTCTTTGACTTAGAGAGCGTAAACCCTTATTTTGGACAATTAAAGAGCCATAATTCAGGAGTGCCTGGGGGGATTTGGCTGGTTGTAGAACTTGGTCGAGATATTATGCCCACCAACATATGCACCAAGTTCGATAAAGACCGGATGAAAACTCTTTGACTTAGAGAGCAGAAACACTAATTTTGGACAATTCAAGGGCCATAATTCAGGAGTGCCTGGGAGGATTTGGCTGGTTATAGAACTTGGTCGAGATGTTATGCCCACCAACATATTCACCAAGTCTGATAAAGATCAGATGAAAACTCTTTGACTTAGAGAGCGGAAACCCAAATTTTGGACAATTCAAGGGCCATAATTCAGGAGTGCCTGGGGGGATTTTGCTGGTTATCGAACTTGGCCGAGATATTATGCCCACCAACATATTCACTAAGTTTGATAAAGATCGGATGAAAACTCTTTGACTTAGAGAGCGGAATCCCAAATTTTGGACAATTAAAGGGCCATAATTCAGGAGTGCCTGGGGGATTTGGCTGGTTATCGAACTTGGCCGAGATATTATGCCCACCAACATATTCGCCAAGTTCGATAAAGATCGGATGAAAACTCTTTGACTTAGAGAGCGGAAACGCTGTGGACGCCGCCCGCCCGCCCGCCGCAGGTGTTTCCATAATACGTCCCTTTTTTCAAAAGGGCGTATAAAAAAGGAACAAAGAAGGTGATAAAGGCTGGCCTTGTTTAACTCCAGCAAGACTATCAAATAGTCACTTTTTTCATTATTTAATCTCACACAAGATTTAACACGTTCATATATTTTGTTATTTAGCTGAACCATATTTGATGAACATCCATACCTTATTAATATTAACCAAATATCATCTCAATAAACTTAATCAAAGGCTTTGTGGAACTCAACAAAAGCACATAATAACCTTTTGCTTCGTTTGTTATGACATGTTCAATTAAAGAACTTAATATAAAAAAAAATATCAACAGTTCCTCTACTTTTTCTAAATCTGAAATGAAATTCCGATAAGAGATTAATTTGTTTTTGCTCAGCCCGTTTTCTTAATCTAGTATCTAACATAATAGAAATAAAAATTGAGAAAATACTTGTAAAAGTTATCCCACTGTAGTTATTTATTTCCGTACTTAAGGTAGTTTAACTGTAATGCTTTCCCGCGCATAAATTTGCGACGTCGTCAAACATCGGCTCGCTTTCGGTGACTTCCGACGCTACTCGTCAGAGCCGATAGTAGCCGAAGCAACATCGATTATTGTCGACTGTTAGTGACAGTTAACCGAGTATTCCCGACATTCGAGAAAAAAGCGCGGGAAATCATTACAGTTAGACTACCTTAAGATCACCCTTTTGGGGTACTGGAATAATAATCCCTTTGGGCCATGATCCAGGATAGAGACAATCATTAAGCATAATATTAAATAATTTACATAATGTTGGTGAAATAATTTCCTTACATGCTTTAAATAATTCTGGGAATAAAAAGTCATAGGACTTTTACCATTTTTCGATGTTGAAATAGCTTTTCTCACTTTCGTTATTTGTTTGTGGCGTCCATTGTGAAACTGGTTATTGTAATACCATGCTCTCTTTTCCTCTCTACTTTTTGACTGTGTGGTAGGCTGTGCCTGCTGGATGTGGCAATTCCATATTTCTTTTTTTTTACCTCGTCAACAGTAAATTCATTGTAAAGGATGTTAACATGCAGTTCGATGTAAAGAAGAAAAATTACCATAAAAAGAAGGTGATACCATTCTATTTATTTATAAATTACATGATTAATGTTTTATTGCTTGGTGATGACAGAAACTTATCTCGTGAGTTAAGTCGCTATCACTGACGTGCAGTCACTTTTTGAAGACTATAATTTATTAAGCTATCAACACAACGTTGATACTTTGCTTTGATCTAGTGACTCTGCACCACTTTCACTATTTACACATACATCCACTGGTCTGATCATAGAATCACCCTGTTCACTGTCACTCTGTCACTACACTCTCACTGAATTCAGCTGGAAAACGCCAAACGTTTCTGGGAGTGTGGTTCTCTTCTGCGGCGCTTTCTTGGTGCCCCACAAGCCTCAAGTAAGATGGTGAAGATTTCCAAGACGATGAAATGGCTTATCAACGATTGCTTGAGAGAGAAAGTATGGTTAATAAAATGATCAGCTTTAAAACAGACACCACAAACAATTAACAAAAATGAGAACCCGAGAGGTTACCGCCTTTGAACGATCAGTGGCAAATCAAATTGCCACTGGGGGGTTTAAACCAGGTTCTAGGGTGCACCAACCTAACACTTGCACCTAGTCTCAATAATTCGACTGCAAGCATAGACCCATTATCATACTGACTTTTAACAGATGTCTGTTCTTTACGTCTCAAGCAGTTACGATCAAAACTGTGGTGGAAATCGACCCGATTTATTTATCGATAAACGTGACGTCGTGAGTCAGGTAAACTTGAAGCGCGGAAATCGAAATTTGTTGACATGGGTGGAGGTTTAAAAGAGTTTTGCATAAAAAAAACGAAACCGTTATTTATAAAGGATTACATATATTGATTCTACTTGAATGTGGCTTTTCAGGTATGTAATTTTTTTTAAAGGTACATATGGTTTAAGATGCTTTATAGAGCCGCCAACGTTGCGATCAAATTCCGATCGGCGGCATATAGAAATAGAAGGAAAATTTTCCGCATTGATTTGAATGCTAAATGGTTTGTACGCGAAGGGCAAATAACGCATATATAGAAAAGCCCTTGTCGGGTACAAATAGTTGTGCTATCTTGCACCAACAGGTTCTCATATCAACACACAAGACTTTGAGTACAAGTTGTCTCGGTGAAATAACTCCAACCCACCTATCAGCTCAACAATGTCGCATGCAAAAGCACACAAACGTATAAAACATAAGAAGCTAATGGCAGTGCAAAGCTAAATTGGCGGATAATCAATGATCTTCTCAAGTCCAGAGCTCCTGGAGTTAAATCAGCAAGAACACAATGACAAATTCTGAGGAATGAATTTTGATTAAGCCAGCTGGGGTTGAAAGTGTTAATTTTGTGAATAAAATTAATAATCTATGTTAAAGAAGTTTTAAATAACGTGTTCTTAATTGTTTCAAAAACTGCTATAAAAATGTAAACCGAAAAACAATTGAGTGCTCTGCTGGGGTTTCGAACTCACAATCACTTCATTACTAGCCACAGGAAATCGGGTCTTAATCCAAACCGGAAACAGGAACATCACATGACATAAACATGGCGGACGACCACGGGAATGACAGCTCTGACGAAATAATCCCTCCAAATGGAGGGATATCTGTTGATCTGGTGGTTGAAGCATATGCACAAGGTGATAAATTTGTTAATTCTGTAACAGATTATGTGAATCGTTAATACATAGGTTTTTACGTTGGTAATTTTGTCTTTGTGACATAAATTATTTAGCAGTATATTGCCAGTAATCAACTTGATTTAAGTTTGAAAGTTATGATAAGTCTTGACATTGCTAGGACTCAAATGTTCCATTTGTTCTCCCAAACTTTCAGGGTCACTAGCCCATATTGTTATGCAGTCTTGCTTATTTGTGACAACCTGGTGTTACAGAACCATTATATATATATATTCTATTTTCAGAATATGAGAGTCTGGATAACACATTAAATGAGATAGACTCTTGGATGACAAAGCTCGAACAGCAAAATGACAATTTAAATGCCGAATTAGATATTCTGTTAGAATCAAGTAGACAAACTCGAAAAGAATTGCTAGAACAAAACCAGCAAAGGACTGAAGAAATGGACACAAGTGAAGGTCAAGATGATAAAAAAGACAAAGAAAAGGAATGACACAGTTTATTTGGTGGAGAACAACAAACTTTTGTCAAATATGAATGTAACCAAGTGTAGCTAGAAGACGATACAAGTGTTCTAGAGTTAAGTGAAATGTTGTTGCAGTTCAAGATCTACAACCGGTTGTGTAATACACTAAATTCAGGATTTCCTTTGCTATGATTATTAAGATTTAAAATGAAGTAATGAAAGTATAGGTGATTAAAAGTGATTGTTAATTGAGAAAATGTAGGTTTGTGGCAGGCCCACACAACAAGACTTGATTATAAAGAACAGTTTTTACTTTTTACAATTTTGTATGCCTTTTCTCAGAATATTATTATTTTGCTATAATGCTGTTGTCTTATATGAGAACAGTGTAGATCCAGATCAGCCAGCACATTTCATCAGGCTCCAAGGTTATAAAGCTGAGTTTGGAAACCAGTCACCATTTCAGCCAATCAGATGCTTGAGATTTGAGACTGGTTTCCATGCTCAGTTTTATAACCTTGGATCCTGGTCACACGTGATGAAACCCATACTTAGGGAGTAAAAGGTTAATCAGTCAGGATTACTTAGATTGTGTAACTGTTTATATCCATTTCTGGTATTGGTCTGCTGGACAATGTGTTACAGTTTTCACTTTTTTGAACTCATTGAAATTTAGCACAAATATTTGGACAATTTTGGCCAATGAAAACAAGCAGAAGTTATGTCCTGCTTCAAGTTTCAGTAAATATGAGAGTAAACAGGTTTTATTAATGCACATTTATATTTTTTGACGTTGTTGAGTGCGTTGGGGATCAGTCCCGGTTAAACAGGAATTTCAGGAACAGTTAATCATTTACTGATTGAGCTACATGTCACATGCTGGTCAGTGTTGCATGTCAGCGTCTTGTTAAGCTGGAAGACATTAGCATGAAACAGTTGTATCTGCATGTATTTTTTAAACTGGATACACTAGTTTCATAGGGTCTTTATAACCCTTGAAAAAATTTCTTTAAGTTCAAGTGCACTCAACATAGTAATTTGTATTTGTCATGTGTTTTTTTTATTCTAGTTAACAAAGTGCAATATAAATTCCTATGTAAAATGGCTAATTTGTTTTCAGCATATTTGTGATGAGGCAAACAGATGGAGATTCTATCTATCTGTTTTTGTTATTTTGTCATTTATTTCCAACTGGACATGAATACTAAATTGAGAATCGGCAAATTGTAGGCATTCCAATGTGTGTTTGCAGTTACACACGAGTAAACTTGTTTGATGATGAAACCCAGATAATGAGAATGGCGGATAATGTATGCTGTTTTCTCCAATCTGGCGATCTATCATTATACTCAAAATCTATCATTATCCACGATTCTCATTATCTGGTTACATACCGTGTGAAATAACAAAAAAAATATTTAAACTCTCCTGGCTTCAAGGTTATAAAACTGAGCATGGAAACCAGTCTCAAATCTCAAGCATCTGATTGGCTGAAATGGCGACCAGATGATTGGCTGACACTTTCTGGTTTCCATGCTCAGTTTTATAACCTTAGTCCCTGTTTAACCCTTTACTCCATATATGAATATGCTGGCTGATCTGGATCTACCATATTGGCACACAAATAACAGCAATAACAGCAATATTCTGCGGAGTAAAGCGTTAAAGCCCCAATAAACCTTACAATAAGAAAAGGGTATTATCTTATTGATTTACAGCATGTTTTGGGCGTTTTTCGGATCGTTTATTTTGTTTACAAAACAAACAGCGAATCTTTCCGAGCTGATTTTCGGCAACTCTCGGCAGGCGAAGGTCGCTCATTATACAGAATGACATCACCGCGTTCTTACGGCCCACTTACGGAAAAACCCGATAACTTTTTGCCGAGTGATTGTAAACATTGGTTAGTAATTTTGTGGGCTACAAAAATACAGTTCAGACCGGGTCTCAATGATTGGGGATTATTTGAGGACATAAATATTTGGTCATTTATACTTTCTTTTGAAAAGGGTCAAGGTGGTTAATTAATTTTCACAATGAAAAAAAACAACGTTTTGGCAAGTTTATTGGGGCTTTAAAATATTTTTATGCCACAAAACATATAACAGTTTGAAACATTTTGATGGCTACATTCATATTCTGTTAGAATGGGACTATTATTAACCATTACTTCATGGAATATGGCGTTTATTTCATGGGTAAAAAGTGCAGATCCAGATCAGTCTGCACAGCCATAGTTTGCATTTATATTTTTCTAGATCAATTTTTGGACCAAAAAGTGAAAAGTCTACATAGGGTATATCTGGTATCCATCGAGTATGGGCTAATAGATCATGGCATGGTCTACTTTACATCTCGTGTACACATTCCATTCTTTTTATACTTGATAAGTGATATGTGTTGACTGAATACTTAATACATAATACTATATGTATACAGAAAAATAAATTAATAACAGTGCACTTTGTTTGTTTAACGTATTTTACCACTTCTTTCTCCAACACATATAAGCCATACAGTAGATTTTAAGAGCCATACAGTAGATTTTAAGAGCCATACAGTAGATTTTAAGAGCCATACAGTAGATTTTAAGAGCCATACAGCAGATTTTAAGTTTTCCATATAGACATAGAGTGAGATGGACTGCAATAAGAAATACATGTATTTGACAAATATACTTGGTTGTGGAAAGAATCTGGGTCATTTGCAACTGTTATAAGTTGCAAACCCTCATTACTCATACTGGCAGAATGTCTTTACCACCCTGATATGTTGCAGAGGACAGAATTTTTAAAACTGGCAAATATAAACAATACCTAAATTATAAAACAATTATCCCATTAGACTTAAAATTTATTTCACAAATATTCATGTGAAGTTAACAACATTGAAAACAAACAAACATGATGTTTAACATCAGTCCTAACTCATAATTGTCAAATCTGGATAAATAAAGTGTCTTGAGAATATACCAGTAACCCCTTAACTCCATAGATAAACTTTTCACTCTTACTAGACAGAAAAATCTCTTTTTTTTAACCGTGTGAGATTTCCTTATCTCGCATGGCCTTATCTAACACTCCGCGTGCGAGCTCACGTACTTTCGTATTATTGCGCACCATATTAATTACGCGAAAGAAATAGTTCTCTAAAATTCTTGCGTTTTTTTTTTAATTTTAAAGAATTTTGTTTGAATCTTTAAGAAGTAAGTGATAAAAATAATCAATCATTGGTATTCGGCGAAGATCGCGGTATCCCAACCCTTGGGCAATGCTTTCCAGACGGAAACTCAGCACAGCCTCGTTTCCGTCTCGAAAGCATTACCCTCGGGTTGAGATACCTTGATCTTTGCCGAATACCAATGATGATTCTCTTTTTATTGCCTGGGTGAACAGTGTGGATTCAGATAAGCTGGCACATCTGTGCAATCTGATCAGGATCTACACGTTTTGCTTTTAGATTCATTAGGATATTTCAGACCAAGATGTGACCTGTGCAGATCCAGATCAAACTGTACAACAGTGTTGGCTGATTAAGATGAACACTGGTCACACATGTGTAAAAACACGAATATATGGAGTAAAGGATTAAAAATCAAACACATATGGCCAAAAAAACGTAAATTACACTGCAAAAGGTGAAATTCATACAAAATGTTTGAATTTTGCCATTCAGTAAAATGTTCTTGAAAGTTCCTGTATCAGAAAAAGCATGTTTTTTGCATTCCTCTACTAAAAATCAGTGTATTGTGCATAGGTTAAGTAAAAACCTACCATTAACCACTGCTTTAAAGCTGGGTTGTTGTTTTTTTGGAATTTTTTGCGATGGTCAATAATTCTAAAAGAAGAGCACAGGCATTAATTAGGGCAGATGTACATAAAACACATACCGGTATATAAAATAATTATTAAATATATATGTTTCAGTATTTCACAGTTGGGAAAAGTAAGAACATTCAAATCCATATTACATGTTCGCAAGCAACTATTTGAAAACTGTAAATTCATTATTATCAGTAGAGAACTAAATATTCACGAGTTTACATGCAGAATGATCCATGGATTAAAAACACATAAAATATTTTTAAACATAGGCTAATGTTTTCTGGATATTAAATTGAATATTGTGAATTTTAGAAGCGACAAAATAAAGTTGTATTGAAAACTGATTAAATTTATTGTCCATGAATATAAAATGCATTTACAGTATCCAGAACATACACAAGTCTCACATGCTATATAACCCATATATATGGAGTAAAGGTTTACCTATTCAGAAAATGATTTATACCGGTAGTTAACCTTATTTGTTGATAGTATTTTTGATGATTTATTTATACCTGCTGATACTGCAATTTTAATGTTATCCTTTCCATCTACTCAGAGAGAACTATGAGACAACAAGTTCTAAAAAATGAACAGATCTAAATCTATGAACAGTAATTGAACACTTCAATGGTTAAAATCTCATTATTACATGAAAACAACTCACTTATTATTCATTAAGTCTACAGCTCTGGGAAAAGAATATTTGAAAACACATAAATATTGGCACACTTTGTTTACAAGCCATGTATCATAATATCTCAACCGCACTGATAAAAGAACTGAACAAATCAAAATAGGAGAAGTTATGACATGGCTATGCAAAAATTCCATTATAAATTATATGTATAGCATTTACTAATGCAAGTATATGTGTTATTGTTCTGTAAGGTAATAATTTGAAGCTGAAATCAAAATGGCAGCTAATTTGCATATTTTTGCATTGCATAAAGTAGATAAATGATAAATTCAAACTTCAAATTAGAAGATTTTAAAAATTCTTTCAGGATTGATGGGAATTTGATGAGCTCTTCATCCTGAAGTGAACTATTTATAAACATTTTAACTGTTTCCTCCATAGACACACCCTTACTGCGTGGGCGGACAGTGTAGATCCAGATCTGCCTGCACATCCGTGCCATCTGATCAGAATCTACACTGTTGGCTTTTGGATTCATTAGGTTATTTCTGACCATAATGCCACCAGTGCAGATCCTGATCAAACGGCATGGATGCGCCAGTCGATCTGGATCTACACTGGTCGCACATGCGTAAAAATGCACATATATGGAGGAAAGTGTTAAGGTGGCAATCAAAAGTGCATTAAAAACCTGTGGTAACTTCATGTGACATCAGCAGCAAATTTTTCCGCTAAGGACACTTTTCAAGTCTGTGTACTATATTTCCTGTGGCAATATTTAACCCTTTACTATTGGGATAATGATGTCATCCCATGGTGAACAGTGTAGATCCAGATCAGCTGGCACATCCATGTGGTGCAATCAGAATCTTCTCTGTTTGCTTATTACTCCATATATACTCCTTTTATCGCAGATTAACCAGCATATCTGTGATGTCTGATCAGGATCTACACGTAACTACTTGCTCAGAAATATCCTTATGAATTAAAAAGCGAAAAGTGCAACTCCTGAAAAATCGGCACATCCTGGCTGATCAGGATCTACACTGTTTGCTTCTTGTCAGAATTGTGAATTAAAAAGCAAAAAACAGAGCAGATTCTGATTGGACAGCATGGATGTGCCAGCTGATTAGTAAAAGGCTAAATAAGGCAAGGGAATATAAAAATTAAACAAATTTTATGGATTCATTAAATAAAGGTAAATGCATTTATTTATTCTTTTTAAATTTACCAATTCTTACAAATTGTAAAATCTGCAACATAATAATACATATAAAACCTTATTTTAAAATGCAACAATCAAAATGCACACATCATTGACTGTACAATTTCTGTCTCACAAAATATAAATATAATTTACAAGTAGATTAACTTCACATTCAAGTAGGTCCATTTTTTTACAAAACAGATAAAAATGACCAAAAATTTAGCATCTTTGATATGTATAGAACATTTATTAAATTAAAAAATACAAAATGCATAGTTCTTTGGAATGTACAATGTATCTATCACAATATAAGTAGAGTTTCTTAAGTAACATTAATGTTACTTAAACCAAAACCACATGTTAATATTGTCTTCACAAATTGAAACAGTTCTATATATAACTCTTGACCGGTATTCCATAGTTCCGTGATGCTGTGTCCGTGTCCTTGTCTGCGATTTTTCACTCACCAAAGATATCATTGGGTATATTCCACACCTTTTCGTCTGTGTCCGCGATGTGGAACGGATACGGAGGTATGGAATATACCCAACCATATCTTTGGTGAGAGAAAAGCGGGCACGAACCACGCATCGTGAAACTATGGAATAACGGCCTTATCCTTTGTTAGTTACAACATGGCACATTTCTGACACTTTCAATTGTGAAAACAGCTGTTTGCTCAACCTAGAAAAACATTCAAAATGCCAAGTTGGTAACACCTAGTATTTATTGGCAACTTTCATCGGTGAAGAATGATAAAATTTAGTTTTTTGTTTGCACAAACTGCATTTACATTTGACATAACCAGTAAATTCTTCTTCAGATCTTACTGTTACATTCAAGCATCTCTTTGAATGAAGTAAACTCCAGGGTAAGAAAACAGTACACCTGTTGATATAGACTGCCACACTGTTAAGACCTACCTGGACATATATAACAAATATGTGTCCATGTTCAGTAGGACTAGACCATTTTAGAGCATAATAGGAATACATGTATCTTGGTTAACTCAGTTGGATGGTTCAACAATTTTGCATTAATGAAATTTGAAAATCTCAAGTGGCAGAACTCTATAAAAACCACATAACATAGTCCTGGCAGAAGTATGAATTTGGTGACAGACTTTAAAGCTCTTCCAAACAATACTGCTATCATTAAGGAATATCAGAAGCTAGCTGTATTGCCATAACGGTGTCTGAAAGCTCGCACTACAAGAATATCACAGAAATGGTTCATTTGTTCATTTTTGTAGTTCAACTACAAGCGTAAGAGAATTAATTATAAAAGGTAGGGAAATAGAAAACAACATCTTCCTTTTGCATGATTACATAAGTACAGAAGATAAAGTTCTATGAACAATGATTACATAGTGTTACACAACAACCACAGATTTGTATGTGTACATTGGTGTTATACAAGTCATGTAGTCATAAAGTTGAAATTATGTATCCATTCTGATAAATTGCTTAAATAAAATGTTTATTCAAACCTCTAAATATACCAATAAACTGTTTAACAGTTTATACAAATAAGTACTTGTCTTGCATAGTTTTCCATTGTAACTTATCTTCATGCATTTTCCATTGGTAGATTAAACATCACAGAAAGATTTACTTTGTTGTATCTTGAACCTCCTTTTATGTTACTTCAGTCCTAATTTATGCCAACTTATTAACCTAATTTCATTTTTAAAGAATCCTGTAAAAAGTTTTGTTATACATGTAAATGACAGAAAGCATGATTTTACTGCAATTTTTAAGCAAATCATTTCTCAATACATGTATATTACTAGCTGGTTAATGTTCATTCCTGTGTTCTGAAAGTTCAATCTTTGGTGTATTTTAATACCCCATAGTACATGGAAATATGATTATTCCAAAATAGATAACAAACACCACCTGGGTCCAAGATAAGCAGATATGAGTAAAGACACCTCTTCACATGTACATCTCTGCCATTACATGTATTTTTAGTCGTAAAAAAACATCTATCAGATATTACCTGACCATGACAGTCTAGGTTTAGATCCTACATACAACTTTATCACATCAAACACAAAAAGAAGTGCAGGATTCCATTTGACCCCTAAGATGACCCTTTGACTCTTGAAAGCTTCATTTTGAAAAATATAATTTTAGCTGAAGAGTCATTTTATTTCTTAAATTAGTGGTACTTGTGCTATTAATTATCAGAATCCGCTAAGAAAATGATCAAAATAACCCTTGAGATTCAGCAGCTAGTAGCATAACCTATATCAAACACAAATAGAAGTATACTGTCTTGCATTTCTCTCCAAACTCAATAATTTATATGAAAGTCGTATCATCATAGTTGGACTTGTGTTTAGACCATGCCTCAAACAAGTCCCTGATTAGAATGGTTACATGAAAGTCGTGTCATCATAAATGGACTTGTGTTTAGACCGAGCCTCAAACAAGTCCCTGATTAGACTGATACATGATGAAAGTCGTGTCATCATAAATGGACTTGTGTTTAGACCGTGCCTCAAACAAGTCCCTGATTAGACTGGTTACATGAAAGTCTTGTCATCATAGTTGGACTTGTGTTTAGACCGTGCCTCAAACGAGTCCCTGATTAGACTGACTACATGAAAGTCGTTATCATCATAGTTGGATTTGTGTTTAGACTGTGCCTCAAACAAGTCCCTGATTAGACTGGTTACATGAAAGTCGTGTCATCATAGTTGGACTTGTGTTTAGACCATGCCTCAAACAAGTCCCTGATTAGACTGGTTACATGAAAGTCGTATCATCATAGTTGGACTTGTGTTTAGACCGTGCCTCAAACAAGTCCCTGATTAGAGTGGCTTTCTCTTTCTCTAGCTGCGTGATCTTCTCACTCTTGTCCCCCACCTCCTGGGTCAGCTGTTTGTTCTGCTCCTTGAGCCACTTGGTCGACTTGTCCTCCGGTAATACACTGCTTCGAATGGCAAGGTTCATGTGCGCCGGAAAACCCTGAGCACAACAAAAACAGATCAGTCTTTTATGCATATAATACATCATTGAACACATGAATGTTCTTCTTTACTTTATGGAATATGGCATCACATCCATGCAGTCTTATCAGGATCTACTCCAACTGATTTAGATTTATTAGATAATAACTGATCAACAGAAACATCATGGCAATATTATGTTTCATGTAAAAGTTGCATTTGAACGGGGCATAACTAAAAAACTAGTGACAGGAGTTATCATTCTTGTTGTCACCAACAGCTTTGTTCATGGAGATGATATATTCCAAAATATTTAGTTTATTGGACCAGTATTTACTAATTGGGAGCATTCAGTTTCATGTCAAAGTTTGGAGATTACCGGACGACAACACCACCACTGCCAGACAATATGTGCCCGAGGTTATAAAACTGAGCATGGAAACCAGTCTCAAATCTCAAGCATCTGATTGGCTGAAATGGCGACCAGTCGCCATTTCAGCCAATCAGATGCTTGAGATTTGAGACTGGTTTCCAAACTCAGCTTTATAACCTTCAGTCCAGATCCTTATGTGTCTACCTGCTATCTCAGAGACTGAAAGGTAGTATGTTGCCACTGCAACTGTGTACCTATGGTAGCAAGCTGGTAAAGCACTTTGCCGAGTGATTCAAAGGTCATGGTTTTAAACACAACCCTTGATTTAAGAAATGCTTA
Source organism: Corbicula japonica (assembly GCA_038501625.1). Taxonomy (NCBI): domain Eukaryota; kingdom Metazoa; phylum Mollusca; class Bivalvia; order Venerida; family Cyrenidae; genus Corbicula; species Corbicula japonica. The sequence goes on from JAZAYU010000057.1 coordinate 3,522,323, forward strand.
ACAGTGTTTCTAGCCCTAAAAGTACATGTAGTTGTTCACTCCCAAAATGCTAGATTTAAAATCTTTGAAGTAGGAATATTTTAGCAATACTTATGGAAAATATTTACTTTTTCCATTAAGGAATAAAATGCATCACCAAAAAATCTTCAGAATTATAACTGAAGTGAAAAAAATTACTTTGTGTTGCAATTTTCAGAAGAAAAACTTTAAATTCACTTAAATTCACTAAAATAAGCTACAAAAGTTTTTTCATGAAAGTGGAGCCAGTCATCCTGGGATAATGTGACAGAAACTGGCTGTACCGATTTGGATGTTTCCATGAGTGTCTTGAGATTCATGTTGACATCGGTGATTCTGCTGCGAACAAAATCCATCTTTTCTTGGTGAGACTGCAGCGTTACATCCTGAATAATATACATGTAATGTAAAGTTTTACCCAAATTATGATGAGATGATCAAAATTCAGATAACTGGAAATATTTTAATTCAGCACCAATCATGTGCCTTCAAAATGTATCTGGTAATAATGTATTTGTTAAAGTTTAAAAGTTATATTTTTATGGTTTTAAAATAAAAAGCAAGTAGATGCCGCAATGCGACAAAACCATGTTTTATTCTTAAATTTTAAGTAGTTTTAACTTGTGATGTTGTATGAATGCCTTCTATTAGTATATAATCCTGTATAACATGGATACCCAGAGTAATAGTGTACAATAAAAGTAAGGACATATTAAATGTACTCTTACACTGCATGATGTCCTTTCAGCAAAGGTTTGTTTCTCTGTAACAGCCGCTATCTGTTCAAGGTACCATTCCCGGGCGCGGTCCACCACCTCCAGACCCTGTAGTAACACGTCCTTCTCCAACTCAAGCTGCTTCATACGCCGGATCTAAAACATTATGAATAAAATATATGCATCTATGTATTAATATTATTATAATAAATAACATAACTATGCACATGTATGTATTTATATATGACATATTGTCACTTTAGAGCAATAACAGTATATTTCCTTTTTTTCAATTGTACTTGCACTGTTTTATACACATAAAACAAAACACTGCAAAATCTTTGTTTTGAGCATAAAAATATTTTATTTTCTAGAGGTTGCTGTTTCTATTTTACAGTAACTTTATGGAATTTGGAAAAAGAAGCAAAGTTTGCAATGGTTTTGTATCCCAGTAACATAAATCTGAATTAAAGTGATAATATACAGACAGATCGACATGTATTATTAGCTGGTTTAACTGGATGAAAACATAGCCTAACAAAATTCATTACTTGTCTGACCTAATGACTTATTTTTACATTAGGTGAGCCAGTTTCTAGCACCTAAAACTTAGGACAGTTCAAAATCTGGTAACCATTTAAGGCATGGGTGTTCCTGGCAAATGCTGGCACATCTGTGCTAGCTGATCTTGATCTCCTCTGGTGACATATTAGTGGAAATAACCTTAAACAATGCAAACAATGTAAATCCTGATCTGATGGCCCAAGCCATATCCCATGATATAAGGGTTATATCACATATGCAACCGTTGAAGTCCTCTGTGCAGTCTGATCTAGATCTACATTGCGAGGGCCCGCTTTTCATCAGAAATATCCAAATGAATCTAAAAGTCAAACATTGTTTTTGTTTTCTGGTCACACATGGTATGTAAGCAATATTGACCGAGTTAAATAGTAAATGGTGATCTTACGACATTGTAGTCTATGCCACTGGAGAGTGTATGCCTCCTCGAGTTCTGTCTCCTTGGTGGTCTCCTGGTTCCCTGTTGTACTCCATCTGCTACCTGGCTCTGACCAGACAATCCCCTGGTACCCTGCTGTACACCCTCTGATGTCCCTGGTACCTGGCTCTGACTGAACTCATGTCTTCTGATTTGATCTATATTTACTACAATTAAAAGAAACTATTAAATAGTATCAAAAATGTTAAGCAGTTTCAGATATAAGAGAAGTTTGAATAGCAGCATTAATCTATTGAATGAATGACAGTAACACCGTAAACAACTTAAACAATGCTACAGCTGACAACCTGCTTTGACCCCATTATTCTCTATCTATGCACCCTTTACTCTATGGGTATCTAACATGAGAAGTCAGAGAACCCCTGTATAACCAATGTAAATTGAGATCATCTTGCACATCCATGAAGTCTGATCATCAGGATATACACTTTTTGCTTCTTGGTCAGAAATAACTAAATTTATCAGCATATACATGTACACTTTTTGCTTATTGGTCTTATATAAATGAACGAATTTACATGCAGAAGCAAACAGTGTACATCCTCCACTGGTTGCACATCCATGGGATGTATTTAAGTTGTATAGACGTGATGAAGAATTAACTTTCATAGCTGGTTGAAAACTCAGAAACTCTGGCAATTATGTTTTCTATTAATGTTTAAAGGACATTGCAGTTGTGAGAATGTGACAGTTTTATGGATTTCAGAAAATGGTATATACATGTAGGTAGACCATTTAAATGAGCATAACTTAAAAACTAAACCATGTAAACTGGAAGACTTAGTATATTGTAATGATTTAGGAAGATTCCTCAATGTCCTGAACTGACTTTAAACCTCAGAAACCACAATACTTTATTTGAAATCAAACATAAAATCATAAATTTACAAATTTTACTTGTTTGATTTATTATTTAGATATTAACTTTTACCAGTACAATTTTGAGAATTACATCAAAACAGGCTGTAAAAAGAGGCATTAATAATAATTTGAAAACATCAATGCTCTATCAATCAACATTTCTACCCCAAACTGCTGCTAATGAAAGCCGATTTACTTTAAAGCACGACCTTTAATGGTTATCATTGAAGGATCTTATTTTATCACCACGGAAATTAAATCAAATTTCACACCCCACAATCATTATTAGATTTACAAAGATAGCATTTAAATGCTGTTTAATGTACTATTCAAATTTCAAAACGGTCGTTTTCAGCAAATTATATGATTTTCTTCTGGTTATTGGGTCACAATGTGTTCCTACCGTCACTAATGTCAGCTTATAAAGCAGTTACTTAACTGAGTCTTATGAAAGAAACAACAATTTTATCAACTATGACAAGCCTATCCCTTTACTCCAAAGATACACATTTATTGCATGGACAGTGTAGATCCAGATCAGCCAGCACATCTGTGCCATCTGATCAAGATCTACACTGGTCTCTTTTAGATTCAATAGGTCATTTATGACCAAGATGCTACCAGTTTTTTATTACCAAAATGCAACCAGTTTAAATCCTGATCAGACAGCATGAATGTGCCAGCTGATCTGATTCTGGATCTAGTGGATGCACACGTGTTAAAATGTTTATATATGGAGAAAAGGGCTATACACTATTCATCTTGTAACCAACAACTTTGTGCTGTATAACAATTTAGTATTCTGGAGAAATGTTGCCTTATTCCTCACCCCTACATAAATGTAAAACTAGTAATCAGCATTAAAAGTGAAATAAACACTGCTTAATGTACTAATTAATATCATGTAACAGGAATCATTTTATTACTTTCTAAACAAACTTGGTAGTAGATAGTCTAGGTCATCATCTTAGGAAATGATTCACAAATGTCAGGTTTCACTTTGGAAGTTATTTAACCCTTTCATCCATGTAATGCCTTTATGGGACGGGCAAACACTTTAAATCCAGATCAGCCTGCACATTTGTGAGGTCTGATCAGGATTTTGATGTATTAGGTTGTTTCTGACCAAAACCTGAACAGTGAGGGCTAGGCAGTGAGAACAGTAATAATATGCATCTCTACTACTGTCCATGTTCAGGCTCAATCAAACTGAGCCTGCAGTATTTTGGTATTTGTCATGGTGGTGGCATGTTCCTTTTTATCTATTTATATATATCACAGTAGCTTGTTTCTGCCATGTGGCGGATGTAAAAAAGTCTCCACATACATTCAATCAGTGCTGTTATCAGTTATCATCTTTAAAAGCATTTCAGCACCATAAATATTTGTGTAAAGATTGAGTTATATATTTGAGTACTTTCCATTCCATTGTTGCCCATGTACATGCTCAATCAAACCAAACCCGCGATATCATTATATTTGTCATGTTCAGGGGCTTTCAAATTTCCTTTATCATCCATTAATTATAACTGATTTTTTAGTCATATCAAATTCTCATTTAGATTTCTAAAATTACTGTGCCACTTGGGTAGATAACTTGACTGTCGGCATGCGGTGACACGGATCGTCATATGAGCAGTCAGAGAGATGTCTAAGATTCAGACATCCCATTAGACACATCATTAAGTTAAACATTAGTATCAGTATGTGATGATCTCCTGTACAACATCAAAGTACTGATAAATATCTCAATTCAATCCTCAAGTCCTCCCAAACAGTGTAATGTATTGCCGGTAAATCACTTTATCATAAGCATGATGCTTAACTCCTATTTCCACAAAGTTATAGTTCATAGCTTTTTCAACTATTAAAAGGTTTTCAGTAGCTTTTGAAAACAATCATTTTCATTTCTTGTAAGTCATAAAAGTTATTGTAAAGTCAGTTTTTATTCACTTGAACCTGTTTCCAATTAAAATAACTTAAATTAAAATTGCAACAGACAAAATATTTCTTGGTGTTTTTTTTTCCAATTTTGAAAATTTGTTTCAAAATTGTTCTGCATTACAAATGACCCAATTATTACATGCAAATTGTTTTTTACTGATCAGAATGCATGGATGTACCAGCTGATCTGGATCTACACAGTTTTCACATAAGAAATAAAAGGAGTAAAGGTTTAACCTGCTTTATTTATGTAATAAACTCTATCTTTTTTCAACTTTCAGTTCTTCAATCATTGTTATGCAGTGTTTTTTTTTATGCCAAATATTTGGAGATATTGAGCCCCATTCCCCCCTCAAAATAGTATATATTTTTCCCCCACATCCAATAAAAAATTCCCCCTTTGCTGGAGAGTCTGTTACAGACGGTTCGATTTGTTCTGCTAATGTGTAATAGTGTGATAGTGAAATGATAGTGAAGATGATAAATCTTTCTTTTTTTTCTGATGCAAGAAAATTCAACTCTGGGAAGTATATGGCAAGATTTATTTGGTTGTACTACAGTGATAGCAAAGCAAAAAGCAAAAGATCAGTGAATACTTTGTTTAGCTGTGTTTGACAGCTGCAAGTATCTACCAAATATTCCCCCTTTCCTTTGTTCGTGTCGCAATTTCCCCCTCCAAAGGGCTGCGACCCCCTTCCCCCCAAAAGTAAACAAGAGGGCCATGATGGCCCTAAAAGCGCTCACCTGAGTTTAGTCAATAGTCTCTTGCAACAGTGACCTAGTTTTTGGACCCAGATGACTCATATTCAAACTCAACTGAGATATCATTGCGACAAACATCCTGACTAAGTTTCATGACAATCTGAGCAAAAATGTGACCCCTAGTGTTAACAAGAAAAATTCTATTTTAAGTAACAATGACCTAGTTTTTGGACCCAGATGACTCATATTTGAACTTGTCAGAGAAATCATTGGGAAATACATTTTGACCAAATTTCATGACAATCGCAGCAAAAATGTGACCCCTAGAGTGTTCACAAGAAAATTCTTTTTTTAGTAACAGTGACCTAGTTTTTGGACCCAGATTACCCATATTCAAACTTGTCCGAAAAATCATTGGGACAACTATCCTGACAAAAGTTTCATGACAATAGAAGGAAAAATGTGATCCCTAGAGGGTTTACAAGAAAATTCTATTTTTAGTAACAGTGACCTTGTTTTTGGACCTAGATGACCCATATTCAAACTCGTCTGAGAAATCATTGGAGCAAACATCCTGATGAACTCTCATGACAATCAGAGCAAAAATGAGACCCTTGGAGTGTTAACAAGAAAATTATATTTTTAGTAACAGTGACCTTGTTTTTGGACCCAGATGACCCATATTCAAATTCCTCCGAGATATCATTCAGAAAAACATCCTTACCAAGTTTTATGACAATCGGAGAAAAAATGTGACAGCTAGAGTGTTCACAAGAAAATCGTATTTTTAGTTACAGTGACCTAGTTTTTGGACCCAGATGACCCATATTCGAACTCATCCGAGAAATCATTAGGACAAACATCCTCACTAAGTTTCATGACAATCGAAGCAAAATTGTGTCTGCTAGGGTGTTCACAAGAAAATTCTATTTTTAGTAACAGTGACCTAGTTTTTGGACGATCTGGATCTACACTGTTCGCCCATGCAACAAAATGTGTCCTGACTAAGTTTCATGACAATCGAAGCAAAATTGTGTCCGCTAGGGTGTTCACAAGAAAATTCTATTTTTAGTAACAGTGACCTAGTTTTTGGACGATCTGGATCTACACTGTTCGCCCATGCAACAAAATGTGTCCTGACTAAGTTTCATGACAATCGAAGCAAAATTGTGACCGCTAGGGTGTTCACAAGAAAATTCTATTTTTAGTAACAGTGACCTAGTTCTTGGACGATCTGGATCACACTGTTCGCCCATGCAAAAAATGTGTCTAATATAGTCTGAACATTTTGAGAATGTGCTACAAATATGTTTTACAAACAGTGAATAAAATATTCAGAAAAGCCTGATTTGCAAAGAGCTATAAAGTATGAAAGTTTATTTGGTCAATATCCATAGAAAATGACAACATTTACAGTATAAAATCTTCCAGAGCAAAGTTCTAAATATTGCATAACACAGATCTAAATAGCAAAGTTCACTAGGTCATTGTCAAGCATCTAGAGCTATACTGTGGTACTGCAATATAATAACACCTTACATTGAACCTAAATATAGTTTAAGACTGGTAGAAATATTGGAATTTTGTCACTTGAAATTTTCACTCTGCTACTAAAATTTTTGTTTTTAATTTTATCACTGAACAACCAGTGTATGAATTGTTCAGGAAAAATTGAATTTTAAGATGGTATAAAGTTTGTGTCAAAATCTGGTTGATAACTGTAGAAAATCAAAGGTTAAAAACAGAATTTAAAAGAAGAAAAACAAAAAACCCCAGGGCGGGGCCAATTTTGACCCCAGGAAAATAATTTGAACAATCTTTGTAGAGTTCCACTAGAGGGTGCTAAATGCCAAATATCTAAGCTCTAGGCCTTGTGGTTTCAGAGAAGAAGATTTTTAAAGTTTTTCCTTTCGGTTGCCATGGCAACCAGAGTTCTGCATGGAATTGATTTCTTTGAACAACTTTGGAAGAGCTTCATGCAAGGAACATTTGTGGCAAGTTTCATCAAGTTTGGCCCAGGGGTTTAAGAGGAGATGTTGTTTAAAGCAAAAATTGACGACGCACGACGCACGACGCACAACGGACACAGAGTGATCCTAAAAGCTCACCATGAGCACAAGTGCTCAGGTGAGCTAAAAAAAACACTGTTTTGGATGTGTTTAACAGTAAAATATTTATTAAAATTAAATAAATAGTAAAAGTAAATAGTTTAAACTCTTATCAGACTGTGTAGATGCACAGGTTTATCAGGTCAAATGTGACTTTATTAAGTGATATAAATTTTCAACTTTAAAGCATTGATTCATGCACAGTTTTACCATCTTGTTTACTCTTGGATATGTGTTTATGTAAAAAATATGTGAACCTGTAAATTATGTTAATGTGAATGAAAACATAAAATAATGTTTAACCCATGTTAAAACAGCCGGGAGTTGGACTAAATGTACACAGGTATTTAAATAAAAGGCGAGTTAGAACATCGAAATATTGAGAACAAAACAGTCATGGCCTTGTAGAAATCTGACTTGATCATAAACAATAGCTTTACTGTTCAGTGACATCACATGGATAATTATCATTGTAAACATTCTATTGAAGGCAGCACAACACAGACAATGTAATAACGGGGCAATAAATTTTGACATCTTTCCAAATGGTTGATGGTTGATGATATCTTAAAGGTGCGCTCAACCTTTTATACATAGCGAGTAAATCAGATTGAATATTTCACTAACTTAAATTATTTGATGAATATGCTTAAAGTTATAAGATAATAAATTCTACACCTGCAACCAAATGTACTGACTTCACATCACTTAAAAATTAATAAGACACATCAATGAATGATTAAATGAAGATAATAGGCTTTTTGCATAATTTTATATTATTATATATAGATATGTAAAACACACAAATACCCAGATCATGATTGTTTAAACATAAAATATTTTATTGGTGTTGTGTTTTTGCAAAGAAAACATTGAACACGTTTTAAAATGTTTCAAAGTAATCAATAGCCTATTATAGAACACAATCAATATTTGTCTGATAAGAAACTCTTATAAGAATTAAGCTCTTTTTATTGCTCTAGTCTTACAGCACATGTTGCCATTCTCTGTTACTTTATTGCTTGTACAATGTTTTATTCAAAGGATCCAATCAATAATACTTGTTCCTGTACAAACCAGTGGTTAGGTATTATCTCTACAATAGTCTGAACCAACCATGCAAGCAAAACTTGTCAATTTAAGTTTGCGTGTTGTTGTGTTTTTTTCCCAATAAATTTGTGTGATATCTAGATTGTTGCTTCTCTTTTTTTTACTATGTATTCTATTAAGCCCTGTCTAAAGAATATTATCTGATGTGCGCTTATAGTGAGTATAACTTATAGTCAGGGACTCCACTAGCTGTTGAATTTCATGGGTAAAAGGCTTCCTGGCTTACTAACTTGCATTCATATTGCACTGTTATAATTATATCACTGTTATATGACATGTGGAAAATAATATGTGCTTCTCACAGGTATTGGGACTCAAACCAGAAATGCAATATATAATCAGAATCCTGATGCGGTATCTTTAAGACCACTTCACCTCTGGGGAAAAATCAAGTTACACTGAAAATTATAGAATTATCTTCTGATACTTCCTGTTTTCAGAAATTAAGTATTTACTCTAAATCCTGAAAAATGATAGGTCATCTGTTGGCTGTCTTTCTGCAGTAAAATTAAGGTTTAACAATTAAAGACATTATTTTTTCTCTTACTTACCATAAATTGCATTTTTATCTGTCAATTTTGTATCACTAACTCTTGAGTGCATATGCTGTCTCTGACTAGTTGGTGTGAAATGGTGTTCTTTATGCCAGTTTTTCAGTTCATTCATAATACGGGAATTCATGTTCTTTGGTGGCAAGACCGGGGCTTCTTCACTGACTTCTTTTGGTTTGCGGTAAGGTGGGGGACGTTCAGGTCTTTCCATACCAGAACTGACTGGTCTAGTTGGCTTACTGTTGTGAGGCCGGGCATAATCCATATGTGCACTCTTGGGTCTCTGGCTTCTAGCTGGTCTAGGCTGATCGTTTCTTGGAACAACACCGTCAACACTATGATGCCGCTGGGCCTCATTGTATCTTGGAGGTCTGTGATAATGTGTGTCAGCAGTTTTGTTAGAATGTGCCGGTATAGTTTGGTCAACTTGATTCTGAGATTTAGCAGATGCCTGTTGCAATTGATCTCGTGTATATATTTGATTCCTCAGTTCAATATTTTGTGACTGAAGAACATTATTTGGCTTCACTGCTGCCATATTACCAGATACAATAACTTGGCTGCCCATCTTTGGTTGCATTCTGTAGTCCTTTTGATTATCATTTGTATATGGAGCATTATTTTCTAATGGCCCAATGTTAACATAGTCTGCTGGAACATTTGTTCTTCGGTTTAAGTTAATTCCAGATCCTGGTTTTGGTCCAATATAAGCTGGAGGTTCTCTTTTACTTGGACCTTGATCAGAATTTGTTTTCTTCAGTAGTGATAATTTTAGACCTGTCACAAAGTTATCAAACGTTAACTTTCCATTTCGAGGCGCAACTTTCCGAAGCGTTTCGATCACCCCGCTTGGCAACCCTGAAACTCCGTCTTCATGCCAGCGACTTTCAATGTCACGTAAACTTACGTATCCAGTTCTTTCTTCATCCAAAATGTCAAACAGCACCCTTAACGATGTTACAAACTGTTTTGGTAATCCGTCTGTTGCATTTGTCGACATGTCCATTTAAAAAATTGACAATATTTAATTAAACATGAAATGTAAAAGTGTAAACAAATTTTTGCAGACCGCTTCAAACGGTGAAGCGCGAAATCTGAACGGTGTTACTCACGCTCAATAATAATTTGACTTTCCGTACCCTAACTGAACATTTTCTATCCAGAGTTTTCGCTCTCCGCATACAAAATCGAGCGTAGATTATTTACAGCGCTGTAACAGGAGAAGGTGCATAAAAATGAGCCATCTTCAAACTGTTAGAGTTGATATAGTTGTAGAAGCGTGATTGTCTTTGACAATATGTTACCGAGACAGTTTTCGTTTGTAACCTTTAACCTTTTTTCTTCTATTAACTTAGGGTTAAAATATTAGACCCAGATTGACTTTGTTGATAGGGAAGAATCTAGAAGCTCGAAGAAGCTCTTTCATTTATTTATGTCACCAGGTTCTGAAGGTTATAAAGCTGAGATTGGAAACCAGTCTCAAATCTCAAGCATCTGATTGGCTGAAATGGCGACTGCGACTGCGACACAAATTAGCAAGAACCTGTGCCCATGATTATAAAACTGAGCATCAGTTTTATAATCATGGGCACAGGTTCTTGCTAATTTGTGTCCATGTGCTCTGGTCTCGGTAAGGTCAATAATTTTTGCTTGTTATTAGCTTCTTATGATTTTATGTTTGTATACAAGCAACATTGTCGAGTTTTTGGGGTGAGTTGGAGCTTATTCACTAAGATTGCGTGTGTGCTTTTGAATGCAACATTGTTGAGCTAATTGGTGGTCGGGTTGGAGTTATTTCACCAAATAACTTGTACTTGTCTGTTGATTTGAGAACCCTGTTTGGGACAAGTGCGAGGTTGGTGCCCCCTAGAACCTGGTTTAAATCCCCAGTGGCAAATTGTTTTGTCCCTGACCGTTAAAATGTGGTAACCCCAAGGGTTCTCTTTTTGTTAATTGTTTATGTTGTCTTATTTGAAATTGATACTGTTCTTAAAACATGCCCTTTTTCCTCTCTACTTCTGCTGCGTGGGGAATCTGTTTTTAATGTGTTTTTTGTGGCGTTTCCTGATATGCATATTTTCACTTTTTCATGTTTTATAGTTTTATTAACGTAATCGAGTTGTACCTTCCTATTTCGCTTTTCAATATTAGCTTCTTAAGTTTTACAACTGTATGCGCTTTTGAATGCAACATTGTCGAGCAGATGGTTAGATGTAGCTAAATCACCGAGACAACTTGTACTTGTTTGTTCAACCTGTCAGGACAAGTACGAGGTTGGAGCACCACAGAATCTGGTTTGGTACATGAACTAGAACCTAGTTTGAAACCCAAGTGGCAAAAAGGTAAAATATGCATATCAGGAATTGCCACATGGCCACTGGATGACGTCACACTTGCTTTCTTCCTATTTATTTTAATATTTTCTCTCCGTCTTCTTATAATTGAGTATGGCGTTGCAATGCAATTAGCTTCTTATGTTTTATGTGTTTGTGTGCTTTTGCATGCAACATTGTTGAGCCGATGGGTGGGTTAAAGTTATTTCACCAAGACAACTTGTACTTGTTTTGTAATACGATAACCTGTTGGGGCAAGTGTGAGGTTGGTGCACCCTAGAACCTGGTTTAAACCCCCAGTGGCATTTTGTTTTGCCACTGACCGTTCCAAGGCGGTATCCCCAAAGGTTTTGGTTTATTGTTTGTGACGTCCTATTTGAATTGACATAAATGTACTTCTAACAAACATGCTCTCTCTCTCTCTCTCTCTCTCTCTCTCTCTCTCTCTCTCTCTCTCTCTCTCTCTCTCTCTCTCTCTCTCTCTCTCTCTCTCTTCTTTTTCGCTGCGTGGGGAGGCTGTGTTTGTGAGTGTAGCGATTCTTGTAAGCATATTTTCTTTTTTCTTATCAACAAGGCCTATAGCTCATCACAATAATTTATGATAAAACTTGGCATGGATAAAGAGTATATATGCACCCTTTGTGATAAAAAGAAGAGGTGCAGCTTATACTTTATTGAGCAAGCAACTATACAGAAGGTATAAAACAGCGCACTGCACTGAACGACATGATATGGCAAACATTGTGCAGCATTTGTGCAACTCGAAGTTTAACATATCTCAGTATAATAGGCATTTCGAACAAATAGATCAGTGACCGACAGTGAAGTGGCATCAAATTGCTATCAGCAACCCTGTTAGGATAATGGTTAACATGAATCTTGTAAAATGACTCTGAGTTTGTTGTATTTTAATCTAACACTAACTAATGTTAAGTTGTTAATTTCCAGCAGGATGTCTACTTTACTTGTAGGCCTACGCCTGGGGAATACCGTATATTTTAAACCCCAAGGAAAGATAACTGAAGCTCGCTAAGGATACTCGCCAGACAAAATTGTTTTACTACTGTGTGCTTGTCTGATGAAGTACAGACATGCGCAGTGAAACAGTCAACAACTCACACAAATTCAGTTATCACAATTGCTCTTTCTCACGACACACAAACACGAAATCGCAACGATATTTATCATTTTAACGTAAATTGCATTTTTTAGAATCTCCACATCATTTAAAATAGAAATATAGCTGACAGATTGATTTAATCATCAGTAACATTGTTTAGGAGAAAGTGGCAAATTCGTAGTTTATGACTTGCCAGACATTTCTCCTGCTTTAGTCTAGAGAAATTTTATAAATAAAACTTTGAAATTATCCCTGACTGGATTTAAGTGGTTTTCTTAAAGGCAATGACTAGACAGGCAGCCAGACCCAAGACCCTTAGGCTGTTAGAATCACAGTCTCGCAGGCCAGAGCACAGGCTTAGATGGAACCATTTTTCTCGAAGATTTGTTTGAGCTACCGCCCCTACAATTTGGGTCTACACTGGACAAACACTTTTTTCTGTTTTGTTTTGATAGACTTAAACCATAATCAGTCTATTTGCACTGAATATTGACCATTTCCAAATTAGTGTCTAAACAACAGAAGTCGGTATTTCCATACAATGGGTCATGGGGTATGCGTATTTATAACGACATAGCAGCTATGCCTAAAATTAATCAAATTTTAAAATATTTATTGACACCAAAAATAATTTCATTTTATGTTACTTTATCAGTTTTTTCAGTTAAAATTGTAATAGCGGCGTTAGCTTCGTCCGTAAAGGTTGATAAAGAATGAAAAAAAAATACATTTAAGTACCAGCATTAGACAATTTTTATGACAAGTTACAATTTATGGCAAATTATAATAAAATATTTTAAAAGTTTTTGCTAATTTAAACATTCTTCATTGTAAAACATGTTTTCCACAATACACTATACATCGCCATTTATTTGTCCAATCTGAATTGAGCTTTTTACTATTTTGTACCCAGTCTCGTTACCGCAGACATAATTTATAACTTTGGCATCAGAAAATAGATAAAAGTCAATCAGAAGTCTTTACCAACTCTTGGGCAAGCTTGATATTGGAACAAATGATGTTGCCTCCCTTCCTTCAGTGTTACATATTACATGCCAAGTACCCTAAGTTTTGTCACCAAATACTGTTTGCATGATTTGACATCCAACATGAGTCCAACATTTGACATTTTCTTAGACTGCTCCAGGCAGCCCCCCGTGTCCTGATAATGCCCTATCAAACACTGATCTGCAAACGAATCAGGGGTGGTTACCCAGTAAATAGTAAAGAAATCAATCATTATTGGCTAAGCTTTACCTTTACTTTGATTTATTTTAAATTTACATTTTATAAGTGGCTGTATAATCTGTTGAACAAATTATAATTTATCAAGATTTCACCAGTACTTGATGGCAAAGACAAGAAATATGATATACTGACATAATCAAATTAATGTTTTAAACATCTTTTTACAGACCAGTTTCTGTGGTGACAAGAGCAACACCTTATATTGGCTTGCAAGTTTATTAGGTAACACAACCAGTGCCATAATATTTAATGTAAATATCATAATATTTTCCTTCAATATTACTACATGTTTATATGGCTAAGGTCACAGAAAAATGTGCAGCATTTCAGGACGAAAACCTAATTTTTTAAGTATCTCAATAAGATTTGTTTCATACATGTAAGCTGATACAATTGGAACCACATATTGCAAGTTATCAGAATTGATCTAAACCCAAAATATAAAATCAATTTCTCTTTTGCACAATACACACTTTAGGACGGTGCAATTGCAATGTAATTCATTACATGAAGCTCTGTCCCAACTGTGTTTCCTCTGTAAATTAAGTTATTATTATAATTATTAAATTTATTATTATTATTATTATATAACTGTACTAAGCACTTGAGGGGATAATGGTTTTAGTGCTGAATACGGCAAAGTTTTGAGTTAACTTTATTTATTAGGAAATTTCTTTTATAGTTTGGACTTTGCAATAGACCTGCTGGACGAGACTGAAGATGTTGGAGATTACGTGCAATGACAGACTGGGCAAGAAAGTGCGAGTGAAGTGCAAGTATCCTTTGACATCAACAGCTGGTGAACATACATACATGTACATGTATACTTCTCATAATCATTTTTAAAGGACCATTCAGAAAATATACTTTCCCTCATCTGTATACCAAATCCATGGATGTGCTGGGTCATGATCTACACTGGTTGCATATAGAATAAAAAGTGTTTCCGTGGAGTAAATGGTTTAATTTAAAGAAAACAATTTGTAGGCTGTAATATAGCATTGTGCTAAACTGCCGTTTATATTGTAAATTCATTGCTTTAATAGCATTCTTAACCCTTTCCTCCATAGACAAACCTTTATTGCGTGGGCAAACAGCATAGATCCAGATCAGCTGGCACATCCGTGTCATCTGATCAGGATCTGCACTGCTTGCTTTATGATTCTTAATGTTATTTCTGACCAAAATGCTATGAGTGCAGATCCTGATCAGACGGCACAGATGTTCCAGCTGATCTGGATCTACACTGGTTGCATATGCATAAAAATGAGTATTTATGGAGGAATGTTTGTTTTGAAGAGAAATACCAGTGCTTTTGAGAACCCTGTATATTGTCACCTTAGTGCAAAAACTGTAAAAGTATGAAAAAGATATACTTCTGTTGCACTAAGGTGCTGGTATTCTATTTCAGTCTATCAATGGGATATTCAACTGAACATTTACATGTTACACACATATTTCTTCCTTTTTATGCCCCCGCCATGAAATGGCGACGGGCATTAAGAGTTGCTCCTGTCCGTCCGTCCGTCCGTCCGTCCGAGCGCACCGCAAGGCATCTGTTGGGTACCATCTGTCCGTCCGAGCGCACCGCAAGGCATCTGTTGGGTACCATTCCCATTCATTCCGTTGTGTCTTGTTGGGTACATTTTTTGCTTATTGGGTAGTTTTAAACAAAAGAAATACCCAACAAAGGGTCAAATGTGGGAACCTCCGTCCGTCCGAAATTCTCGTGAACGCAACTCCTCCTAAACTACTGGTGGGAATTTCATGAAACTTTACCACAATGCTTGGCTTGATATGTAGTTGTGCATGAAGGTGGGGTTTCGCTCTTACCTGTTCCGTTCAGAAGTTATGGCCCTTTGATACTTCCATTTACATTAGTTTTAACAGGAATATATCTTGTGAACGCAACTCCTCCTAAACTACTGGTGGGAATTTAATGAAACTTTACCACAATGCTTGGCTTGATATGTAGTTGTGCATGAAGGTGGGGTTTCGCTCTTACGTGTTCCGTTCAGAAGTTATGGCCCTTTGATACTTCCATTTACATTAGTTTTAATAGGAATATATCTTGTGAACGCAACTTCTCCTTAACTACTGGTGGGAATTTAATGAAACTTTACCACAATGCTTGGCTTGATATGTAGTTGTGCATGAAGGTGGGGTTTCGCTCTTACATGTTCTGTTCAGAAGTTATGGCCCTTTGATACTTCCATTTACATTAGTTTTAATAGGAAAATATCTCGTGAACGCAACTCCTCCTAAACTACTGGTGGGAATTTAATAAAACTTTACCACAATGCTTGGCCTGATATGTTGTTGTGCATAAAGGCGGGGTTTTGACTTACATGTTCTGTTCAAAAGTTATGGCCCTTTGATAATTTCATTTACATTAGTTTTATTCTTATATTTTGTGTTAAGCAAAATATGCATTTTGCCCATAACTTTAAAACTACTTGAGATATTGCCTTGAAATTTGAGATATATTTTCACCATCAAAATCTACATCATAACCAACAAGATCCATAACCCTGCTTCCAATACTTTTTCAAATTATGCCCCTTTTTCACTTACATTTTGTGTTAAGCAAAATATACACTTGGCCCTTAACTTTCTTTTGAAAGGAGGGATTTCAAAATAACTTGGCACAAATGTTCATCATGACAAGGTGGTGTGTCGCATACAACACCCATGCCTGTAGGTCCAAGGTCAAGGTCACTGTTACTAAAAATAGAAATTTCTTGCAAAATTGTGTCGGCTCTGTAACTTTGTTATTTGTCATTGGATTTTTAAATAACTTGGTTTAATCGATCACCATATTAAGACTGTGTGTCACATACATTCCCAAGCCTGTAGGTTCAAGGTCACTGTTCCTAAAAATAGAATTTTCTTCTCCAGGCTGTAACTTTGTTATGAATGGAGGGATTTCAAAATAACTTGGCACAAATGTTCACCATGACAAGGCGGTGTGTCCGCACAATACCCATGCCTGTAGATCCAAGGTCAAGGTCACTGTTACTAAAAATAGAATTTTCTTGTAATAGGAATATAATTATCTCGTGAACACAACTTGTTCTACACTACTGCTGGGAGCTTTATTAAAAACCTATAGCGGGGGCATCCGTGTCCTTTGGACACATTTCTAGTTTAAAACAGATTTCTATTAGGGTAAATGCTATGTGGACCAAACTGATTCATCTGTTTAAAGTTTGAAGCAGAATATTAAAGCCAGTTGACAAGTATTTGGATTCTAACCTGTAATTAGAATTATGTCATTAGTAAATGGCCAATGACTTGTTAACAGTAGACATATAACTTGAGATGTAGTCCTTGACCTTTGACCTCAGTCCAGATGACACAATAGGTGATTTGAAGAAGCTAGTTGCAGCACAGACTGGTACCAGAGCAGACAAAATAGTCCTGAAAAAATGGTAAGTATTGTTATATGTACATCTTAAGAATTGAGCCAACTGTGAACATCATTAAATTTTTTACTGTCTTGTTACTATCTGCCACCAAAGCAGAGAGATATCGTTTTAGCCTTGTCTGTATTGCTTCTGTCCATCCAGAGCAATATCATGTTACTTGATAGTCAGATTTTATTGAAACTTTGCATAAATGTATATAAATATGGGAATGATGCATGCTGTCACAATCCACCCATTTATTAATTGCCTACTGTTCTCAACCATGGTAGGTTGGTTACTCATGACAAGTAGATGGCCCCTCTTAATTTTAACTTTTTATGATGTCAGAGGTCAAGGTCAAATGCAAACAGGTATAATTATATGGAGTAAATAGTAAAATGACTGAAATTATATAATGTGCAAATTGCATGAGATCAGTTTTTCAGGGGGTTCCACTAGCTGCCGGATTCCAAGGGTCAATCATTTTGGTAACTTTTTAGTGGATTCAGGCAATTTAAGGCCAAAATACCCCTTATTTTAGGCAAAAATGACCCTTCAGCTTATTCATGGGGTCAAAATGAGGGGTTTTGAACATTTCAAGAGTCAAAGGGTCATCTACCGGGTCAAATGGAACCCCTGGTTTTTCAAAGAGCACTGTTCCCTTTTCACCTGATGACTACCATGTTAACAGAACATTGCTTAACACCTATAAATTATCTCTTTGCAGGTACACAATTTTCAAAGATCATGTGACATTAGCAGATTGTATCCTTTTACCTTTTTTTAATTACTTACATGCAGTTAAAAAGTGATTTCATGTTTAAAATCAATTTCAATAATACATGTATTAAAGAATAATCTTCATTGTTAGCAGAAATTCCACCAAGACATTTAGTACATTTTCTTTTTCTGGAAATTCATTAAAATTTTTTGAACCCATTACACTATGGGATAAGGCTCATATACTTTATTACACCAGTGTAGATCCAGATCTGTCTGCACATTAACCCATTCCTGGATATATACGCATTTTTACGCATGTGCGACCAGTGTAGATCCAGATCAGCCGGCACATCCGTACCGTCTGATCAGGATCTGCACTGGTCGCATTTTGGTCAGAAATAACCTAACGAATCAAAAAGCGAACAGTTTAGATCCTGATCAGACGGCATGGATGTGCCGGCTGATCTGTATCTAACCTGTTCGCCCTAGCAATAAAGGTGTACCT